>JAADXQ010000310.1:0-15683 GCA_023337915.1 Pythium angustatum | reverse complement strand
GCGACGAGGTCGTTGTCGCACTCGGAGCTGGCGTTGAAGAGGCTGCACTGGCGTCGGCGCTCGAGCCCGACGCCGATGACGATGTAGCCGGGACAGAGGTCGCCGACGGCGCGGCCGAGGTCACCACTGGGGCTGGGGCCGTAGTCGTCGAGTTGGACGACGACGACGACGAGCTGCCACCACTGACGCCGGCTCCCGTGAGCGTCGCACACGAGATGTATGCCTGCCACGCCGGTACGTGAAGCGCGAGCCAGAACGACTGAAGGCGCTTGGCACCGGCGCATTTGCTACCTTCAATCGTCAGCTTGGCCGGCTTCTCGGGAAAGTTTACGGCACAGTTGTCGTCGTAGAAAACACGGTCGTCGTCGCACCAGACTTCACACGGTCCTTCGTGCGTGCTGTCAAAGCCACCGCCGTACTCGACGACGCCGGTAAACGCCTGTGGCGTGCCCGTGGCCGCCGAGAAGCCGCACTCTGTCGTGCTGGCGCCGTCGGGCTGGAACTTGTCGTATACCATGTCGCGGATCGTCGCGTACGTGGTCTGCGCCTTGAATGCCTTGAGGAACGCCTCGGTGTTCTGCGCTGGGCCATAGCCGAACGACATGCCTTCGGGCACTTGCAGTGTCGTGGGTCCGTCGAGCGTGCCCGACGGCGAGTTGCTGATCTCGCTATTGGGCGTCGGCAGCGTCATCTTGCTGTGGGCATCGACTGAGTGGAGAGTCACTAAGGTCGCGACGATCGCTGCGACGACAGGGAAGGGTGTAGCGATCATGGCTGGAATCGTCACGGGATGGCAGGTTGTGCGAGGCGAGACAGGTTGCGGACTGCGGTCTGCGGGCGTAAGTACCGCTGTTGATATCGACACTGCTCGCCGTGGAGCCCCTGAGATCAGCAAGGGATCCTGGCTGCTCCTGTGCTGCGAATCCAACTGCTTTCTATCGCACATAGACGGTAGCAAGGTGTCGCCTTCACGATCCACTCGACCCGAAGTATATTACTGAGGGCCCTGCTCCGAGTGATCTCCCTCGATATATCACTTCCTGGCGGATGATTATATATCACAGGTCATATATCAGTTTCATTCGTATCTACATACAAAGTGCTTGGGATACGTTATCGAATGATATCAATTCATAAGGGGTCACGCTGAGCAGGGCCGTCGGTACGGGTAACGCGCGTGGAGTGTCTCGGAGGTCGTGATCCTCTGTCCGAATCCCACATGGCATCGCCGACGCAGGGCTGATCATGAACGGGCGCGACAGCAGTGCTGTCACAGCACGGGTCGCGATGCCCCCGTTGAGGATGCATTTCAAACCCTGTCTTCAGTAGGAGCCGTCGGTCTCTGGCGTCATCGCCATGGCACCGTGTCAGAACGACACGACTTCATTCCGCCACATCGTATGGACGCATTGGCCCCTTGGACATGTCACTGACCACAGAATAAGGTTAGAAAAAGCAGCACAGCGGTTGGTGATCAGCGTACAACTTCATTTTATATCGTCCGAGAACACACACGACTGTATCTATCCGGAGCACTGCAACACCGTCGGTCGTCACTCTCACCCTATCGCCTTGTTGTGGGAGCAACAGATCTTGAGAGCAATGGCGTCCGCGCTGGTGCGCGCCATGGAACACTCACAAAAAATAACAGAGCCACTCATGCAGAGGGCTCGCTTAGTCACGACGGAAGCGCTTGGGCGTGCACTTGCCTGACGGCTTCGTGGTGGCCGGAGCCGGAGCAGGGGCCGGAGCCGGAGCCGGGGTCGGGCGAGGAGCAGGCGCCGGCGACGAGGCTTCACCGCCGCTGTTGCCACCGTTGTTACCGCCAGCCGGGGCCGGGGGCGTCGCAGGAGCAGGAGCAGGAGCAGGAGCAGCACCACCGTTGCCACCAGCAGCAGGGGCCGGCGCCGGCGCAGGCGCCGCACCACCACCGGTGCCCGACAGCGTCGCGCACGAGATGTACGCCTGCCACGCCGGCACGTGGAGTGCGAGCCAGAACGACTGGAGACGCTTGGCGCCATCGCACTTGCCACCTTCAATCGTCAACTTGGCCGGCTTCTCCGGGATGTTCACGGCGCAGTTCTCGTTGTAGAAGACGCGCTCGTCGTCGCACCAGACCTCGCACGGACCCCAGTGCGTGCTGTCGAAGCCACCGGCGTACTCGACCACACCGGTAAACGTCTGGGCCGGTCCGGTCGCGGCCGACTGGCCGCACTCCTTGGTGCTCGCACCGTCCGGCTTGAAGTTGGCGTAGATCATTTCGCGGATGGTCTTGTACTTGGTCTGCGCCTTCCACGCCTGGTCGAATGCCTTGGTGTTCTGCTCATGGCCGTAGCCGAACGACATGCCGGCCGGCACGTCGAGCACGCTCGGACCATCGAGCGTGCCGGACGGCGAGTTGTTGATGTTGCTGTTCGGCTTGGGCAGCGTCATCATGCTATGGGCATCGGCCTGCGTCGCGAGCGCCGCCGCGAGCGCGGCCGTCGAGAGGATCGTCTTGAACATGGCGGAAGAAGGTGAGTTGGTCGGTCAGGGACTGCTGTGTCGGTGGCGAATCGCTGAGTGACCGCTCATGGCACCAACTACGGCAACGGCAGAGGCACACGCCGCTGCCACCGCATTGTGCGCCGCTCGCCAGCCGACACGACCGATTAGAGCTCCACGGGATTTTTGGTGCTTGCACCGCTCTGCCGCGCGCGCTTCATTTCCATGTGGGCGCTCAGCACACACTCGTTGCGACGTTGTGCTGCAAATCGCCGAGGTCTCAGTGAACGAGGAGCTCCAAAGTGCTGGACCAGCTGGATTCCAAGAAGAAGCCAGCTGGACAATTGGCTCCACCGAATGGATGCACGTGAGTGCCTAAGCTAGGTTATATTGCATTAGTATCTGATACGACGTCTCTACAGTGTAGACCACAGAGGATCAGATGGATGATTAGCATCCAGAGGCAGCGCGAAATCCAGCAACGCACAGGCTCTCAAGGCCACATGGCATCACACACTGCATGAAGTTCATGATGAAGCGTGCCACGAGTCCGACTGGAATGGCACGTGGAAAGGAGGTGACATCCGGATATCCGGAGTGCTGCCAGCGGCGGTGGCAGTGTCACTGACACTGTCAGTCAATGTGACAGCGCGTTTGTGCCTCTCCGGACTTCGGACTTCGGACTTCGGACCCGGACTCCGGACTCCGGACTCCGGACTCTGGACTCCGGACTTGGGGCACTCGCGTGCCGTAGCGTGCTTGACGACCGGCTGCCATTTCGCCGCGCCGTACAGTCTCTACGCTATCCATGAGAGTTCGGCCTCGACCTCGACTGTCTTCCTTGGCCGTCCGCATTGTCCTCTCAGTTTAACATTCGCCTCCTCCTTCCCTCAGCGTCCTATTCGTATCATGGTCAAGTCCCTCTTTGTCTCTGCCGCGGTGCTCGCGGTCGCTTCGTTCGCATCGGTCGATGCACACAGCATGATGACGCTGCCCAAGCCCAACAGCAACATCAACAACTCGCCGTCGGGCACGATCGATGGTCCGAGCATCATGCCGCCAGGTGCCGGCGACTCGTACGGCACGAGCCCAGACGCCAACACGGCGGCGTTTCTCAAGGCATTCAAGGCACAGAGCAAGTTCAAGTCGATCCGTGACATTGTCTACGCTGGGTTCAAGCCCGACGGTGCCAGCACCAAGGAGTGCGGTCAGTCGGCCGCGACCGGTCCGGCGCAGGCACTGCCGGCTGCCGTCGAGTACGGCGGCGGCTTTGACAGCTCCCACGAAGGCCCGTGCGAGGTCTGGTGCGACGACGTGCGTGTGTTCTACGAAGACAATTGCTCCAAGAAGTACACGGCAAAGCCCGCGAAGCTGCCGTACGACCAGTCCAAGTGTACCGGCGCCAAGCGCCTCCAGTCGTTCTGGCTCGCGCTGCACGTGCCGGCGTGGCAGGCATACATCTCATGCGCGACGCTGTCGGGCGCCGGTGGCGGTGGCGGTGGCGGTGCCAGTGCGGGCAGTGATGCGGCGCCGGCACCGGCACCGACTGGTGGCAATGGAAACGGTGGCAACGGAAACAGCGGCGCGGCGCCGGCCACGACCCCTGCTCCGGCGGGCGGCAACAACGGTGGCAACGGTGGCGGCAATGGAAACAGCGGGAACGGCGGTGCGGCGCCTCGCCCGAACCCGGCCCCTGCCCCGGCGACCACGTCCGCACCGTCGGGCAAGTGCACGCCCAAACGCTTCCGCCGTGACTAAGCCATAGCTCCCCAAGCTCTCATTGGTGCCTGTCGACTTGTACAGTTTTGAACGTCATGGAACGTATCTCGTAACCCTCAATATATGGATACATTCCCTACACTGCCCTTGGCGTTCCCGCGCCTATACCACGCAGTAGCTCACAGTACGGCAGGATGCCGTCCAAACGTCGATTGACGTCTGCATGCCATGCTTTCACCGACGGCAGAGATTCGCTCGACACAACAGACTCGTCCTGCGCGAATCACGGAAAGTGTGCCACGTCGCGGCCACCTCATCTGCCGATCAGCGGGTGCCTCACAATGTACTGTACTGTGCCGGCCAAGCGAACTAGAGAATGAGTTCTGATCGACACGCAGTCGCCTCTCAGAGGCGACGTCATTCGGTCCAGCGCGCCACCAGTAGCGTGGGTTCCCGCTCGCCCCTCTCTCTTCCGTCTCACTCCACGGCAGACGATGCGATCTTCTGGAAACAGTGATCAACTCATTTTGCACTCTTCAAACAAATACCCTATGAAAGATAAGGTAACTGATATTTCTTGATCATATTCTGAAAGCTGGATGGGTACCTCTGACAACTAATACTCAAGTCTCCCCACACGTTTGTACCTCCTGGAAGGCTCAACCCACATGAAGAGGAGGAGCACACACTGCGGCCCCCACTCGCTCCACTGGAGCCGCTGCCGCCAGCCATGAAGACTGCAGAAGAAAAAACTCACGCAGTGGAGGGACCAGCGACGCGCTGGACTCGCAAATCCAATCACTCGGCGTTTCGCCACACACCACGTAGACACTCTCCGAGCCGCTTCATATCATGGTTCTTCCGCTGCACCGTGCCGCCGTCGCCGTGCTCATGACCGCGGGACTGCTCAGCGCGTCAGCGCCTACGCTCGCTGCTGCACGCTCGCTCTCGGTCCACTCCCCGCAGCACCCGGCGGCCGCCGAGCGCGCATTGCGCCTCGAGCAGCTCGCCTCGCAGATCAAGAACGAGCCGCGTGATCTCGTGGTGGACAACACAACGTTCCCACTGTACCACGGACCGTCGCAGCTACCGGGGACGCTCGCGTACGAGATCCAAATGAAAGAACTGCTCAAGCTGCGCAACTTTGGGCTGCCGACGAGCGACAAGGTCGCGGCGTTCGCCGAGCAGTGGGCGTCGTCGTACAAGTCGCTCGAGGACGTCGTGACGTTCTACCAAGACGTATTGGACGCGTCCGAAGTCGCGGCACAGGCCAACGCGAGTGCTCCAAAGTTCGCAACACTACAGGACTACGTGTCGTTCTACGACCTCATCGCGCACGACCTCGAGAAGCCGTGGTCCACGGACAATTCGGACGCCGCGTTCGGTGCGCAGCGTATGGTGTTCAAGGGCTTCACGATGCGGCTTGTGGAGGAGAACGAGACGGCGCTGGCGCTGACGCTGAGCGACGCACAGCTGAGTGCGCACTGCGGTGGCAACCTAACAGCCGAGACCATCCGCTCGCAGAAGGCGCAATTCGTAATTGAGCTCGACCACATTGCGCAGTACAACGACCCAGAACAAGTCGCGCGCAAGTACGTACCGAACGTCGTGGGCTTTTTCTGCTTCAACCGCGACGCGCAGCAATTGCTGCCCGTGGAGATTCGTTTCCCAGACACGGGACTTTCGTACACGCCATTCGACAGCGCCGACGAGTGGACGCTTGCCAAGATGGCGCTCGAGGCCAGCGAGATCGATTTCCAGAACATGCAGCACATGGCCGAGACGCACGCCATGACGATCCCCATGCGCGTCGAAGCGTACCGCACAATGCACGAGGACCACCCAGTGTTCCAGCTCTTTACGCAGCACGTCTTTGCAGACTTTGCGCTCGAGATGCTGAGCGAGCGCTTGCTACTGAACGTCTCGACCGAAGTCGACAAGACGTTTGGCTTTGGTGCGACCGGTGCGCTTCGGTTCCTCTACGACCGCATTGCGCACGACGACGTGTACGTGTCGATCGCCAACGACTTCCCGACCGACGTCGCCCGTCGCGGACTCGAGCACATCCCCACGCACAAGTACGCGCAGTACGGCGCGCTCTACTACGCGGCGTTCGACACGTTTGTGCGCCGCGTATTGGACGCGTACTACCCGACCAACGTCGACCTCGTCAACGACGCGGAAGTGCAGAACTGGGCGGCCAACTGTGCCCGCGTGCCGCATCTGCGCGCATTCCCAACGTCGTTCCCGACCAAGGACGCACTGCGCAAGTTGCTTGTGCACGTGATTTTCCAGAGCACGTTCAAGCACCACGCCATGAACGGCATTGTGTCGTGGCACGGCGTGTCGATGCCGTACGCTGTGCCGGCGCTGTGGCACCCCATGCCGACGGCCAAGGGCGTGGCCCTCAACCTCATGCAGTTTACGACGCCCAAGGAGCTCGTTGCCGACCAGGTGCGCTCGCCCGCGGCGTTCTACCGCGCCATTCCGCTGTCGGAGACGTTGCTGGACGCGTACCGCGAGAGCGCGTTCGCCGACGAGCCGCGTCTGGCCGGTGCGATCCGCGAGTACGAGACCGCGCTGCGTACGATCGACCGGCAGCTTGCCGAGACCGAAGCCGCGGCGCCACAGGCGTGGCCCTACCAGCTCTACCGCCCGTCCAAGCTCGCGTACTACACGTGGATCTGAGCCGTTGTGGAGACGGAATTGCTGCACACGTCGCAGATTGGATCAGAACATTTTTGGATATGGATAGCACCGTATATAACTGCCTGCATGCTTTCGTTCGTTTTTCAGCCATCCCTGACGTAGTTTACATTTCTTGGTAAAAATTACATTTACATACCGGTACCGAACCGGTAAATGGGTTCATGAGACAAACGCCTATTGGAGACCCACGAAAAAATGCAGTTGCGTAGAGTTCAGATTGTATAACGGTACGGGAGCGGCCAATCGCTTTAGAGTGGGCTGCTCGCGAGGGTTTGCTTGAGCAGCTCGTCGGCCACGGCAAACGCATCGTCGCCAGCGCCAAACAGCAGCGCATGGAGTATCCGGAGCTCGTCGTTGTCCAATTCGGGCAGCGTCTGGTCGTCAAGATCGCGAACCCACGAGTCAAACACGTACTTGGCGCGACCGCATGGTGCCGCGCCGTCGTGGGTGTCCTTCTGGCGGTCGCCGCTCTCGTACACTTCGGCGTCATCCATGAAGTAGTCGCCAGCATGGAGTCCGTCGTGGTCTTCACGGTGCGCGCTGGACATGGACAGCGATGCCGAGTGTGCCGGGGTAAGCGACGCGCGGTGGCGACGACCCGGTTGCAAGCGCTGCTGACGCAGGGCGGCGCGGATGTCGTCCATGACCGAAGCGGAAAACGTGAGGCTGGCCATGCTGGAGGTCTCGAGGCTTGGGAGGGTGATAGACTGTCTTCCGCGAGAAATGCGCGTGCTTGCTGGGTTACTGCCAGATTGCAGAATGAGCGGTAGCGGTGGTCGGCTTGTTGAACGCCCAACCACGACGACCACAGCTCCCTTCCTCCTACTGCTGATCCCTCTCCTCCGCTCGCCAACAGGACTGTTCCACTTGACTGCTCGCTCGGACTCCCGAGTCGGAGCGAGCAGTCAAGTGGGCGAGTCGCTCCCACTCACAGTCAGTCACCTTGGATCCGGCGGTCACGACTCACGTGGGTGCGGGAAAAAAAGATCTTTTCATGCACAAGTTCAAGGCCTTTTTCATCGAGGGACAGAAAAGCGAAGGACACAGACGGCAGCGCGTTTCGCAAAGGTGTGGAGCCTCCACTGGAGGAGACGACGAGCTCCTCTCCTGTTCTGGAGGAGACGACGAGCTCCTCTCCTGTTCTGGCGCCTAAAGAAAACAGACGCATCAGGAGGACTTGGGCGCAGCAAGAAGATTGGCAGGCGAGTTGATCCAGGCAAGTCCACCAAGATTGTAGGACTGGCGCCTGGGCGCTGGACGGACCCGCTTGTCTCGTGGATGACCGAAGGAACTTTACACTGCGCGACTGTGCGAAAAAAGACCGCGACCGACTGCGACACGCACAGGGCGGCAACTCAATCTGAGAAAATTTCCGAACTGGAGATGGGTACACCCTCACATATGATTTATAGAAGGTAAAACCACTCTATATTGTGTGGACGTCCGCGAAAGTACGTTCACAATATCAAATCGAACAGGTTGTAGGATTCCCAATTTTCCTCACCACTGTACAACACCATGTCGGTTAGTCATGCCGTGGACACCAGGAGTCCTGGAGCACGACTCACCGTATGATCATCTGCTCAGCGGCTGTGGGCAGCCACAAACTTTTGGCTCAGAATGGTTTCGATCCAAAGTTTGGATTCCAAACCACGGGAAAATGTCAAAACCAGTACCAAGAAGGAGGTCATTTGTCAAAACCAGCACCATTGTCAAAACCAGTACCAGTACCAAGGGCTTTTAGGGACAATTTAGGTCCATTCTGCAGCTTCTATATCCTAGGGCTTTTCAGGGGGTTTCAAGAACGATTTTGCGCTCCGAGAATGCTCCTGGATGGCGTTAGGGCTGATGATAAGAAGGGTTCCCCAGCAGCACGCGTTTTCAGCCTGGGAATCTGGTACAAGACCGCAGAATCTCTCTAACGGCCCTTGGTACTGGTACTGGTTTTGACAATGGGGCTGGTTTTGACAAATGACCCCTAATCTGGTACTGGTTTTGATATTCTCCCTCCAAACCACATCGATACCGGGTACTGTACTGTTGGATCCAACCGGTAGAGGCCTGGCCTCGTACAGAACCTACGAATGCGTCAAGTTGCACTCGGCGCCGTCTGGTAATTCCGACGCCGCTCGGCTCGTGCACAGTGGCGCTCGCGACTGCGACACCCGCGATCGCAATCAGTGCGAGCAACCGCACGCTACTCTTAGGCGTCAAGCACCAGTGTCCTTCTCCAATCACGAGCTGATGGAAACTCCACTGGAGCGGGCGCCGAGGTACTGTACAGTACCGTGTGTACTGCACGTTGGATCTTTCCAACGCGGGCTGTAGATCCAATAGGTAGATTATGGATTCTGGCTAGCGGTGTGGGGCAGCAAACATGCGGAGCTGCCGACTGCACCCTCGTTCTACTACAACTACGTAGCATCGTGCAGTGAGCGGCACCATTAGCGACTCATACAGCTCTGCTCCTATAGCGTCGTGCACGAAACACAAGATACAGATTGCATGGGATAGTGTGGGGAATGGTTGTTGGATTCATTGGTGTTGTTGTATGGGATTGATCGCCTGTGGTTGGCGCCCATGGGTACGCACACTACATGCTCATAGATAATGTACTCGCTGTCTCGTTCCGAGACGATGACCGAATGGGGAGGTGGCCAGCATTGATCGCGTGTGCCGTGCGCTCTGCTGTGGCATTCGCGACGTGGCCGTCGGAAGGCGCTTACAGCGCCCAGTCCATGGACGTGTCCGTGAGGTAGCCGTCCGACAAGTCCGAGAGCTTGGAGAGCTCGTCGTCGTCTTCGTCAAAGAGAAGCGCTTGCAGGATCTGCAGATCGTTGTCGCCCAGCGGCGCGCAAATCGCATCGATGTCCATGATGTCGAGCGCGTCCATGATCGTCTCATCCACTGAGAAGTCCGACGATGCCGACGACGACGAGGGAGACGCCGGCGACGCCATCGCCTTGGCCTTGGTCGGAGAGGACTTGGGCGAAGCGCTCGAGTTCGAGCTCGTGCGGGTGATGAGCGAGCCGTCGCGCTCGCGGCGCAGGCGGCGGCGCTGGTCGACGAGCCACTGGTTCTTGTTGGCGCGCTGGCGGTGGAACGAACAGAGGCGGTGGAGACCGCCGCCGCGCTTGGTCGTGCGCACGTTGTCGCAGCGCTTGCTCGGGTACTGGCAGCGCAGCTCCGTGGGCACTTCGCCGCCGTTGTTCGCGACTTCCTGGGCCGCAGCGATGAGGGTGAGTGCTTCGTTGGTGGACATGACCATGGTTGTTGGATGGTTTGGTGGTTGTTTGGTGTTGGTGGGGAGAAGGCAAATTGTGGAATGAGACTTGATGAGCGTGGCTTCAAGGCCCTTCCACTTTCGTGCCCTTGGCAGCAGTCGGCCGCTGCAGCAGCCGACGAGCGCTTGCTGCCTTGTCTACGGGGATGCGTCGGCCCCAGCCGCCGCTGTCAAGCGCGGAGACGAGCGTTGACACAGGCGGAAACAAGATCTTTACACTATAGGAGCTCACGCGACATGAGAGCTCCTCAGCCGAGGTTTTTTTTGTTTGGTCGTCTCTCGGAAAACGGTGATGGGCTATAACCCTACCCTCACGCTCCGTTTTGCAGTTTTTGCTTTAATCATTTCTAGAGGTTTTTGAAACGGTGTTTGTTCTGCTACGGTTGCGTGTTTTGGAGAGGATATAGAAGTCAACAGGCACCTGCTAACGCCAACAACGAAGCCGCTGTTTTTGCTTATTTTTCGGCGATGGCAAGGCCCCAAGGGCCGTGTTTGGGACGCGCACGCTTTATTGCTCGGTTTTTCGCAGAGGGCCACCACGAACAGCACGGCTGCACCGCTCGGCATTGTCGCAAACTGAGGATGCGCGGGTCTGATTTGCACAGATGACCACCACCGCCACCATGAAGCTTTGCCTTCGCCTAAAATTGTGCATGGAGCTGAGCGACGGGAGTGTCACGGATGGTAGGTGGTGTCCTCGAGTGGGGCGACTGGAGTGCCCGTGCCTCGCTCGAGAATTCCTCCGTTCCTGCTTCATATTCGCATTGGCATCGCCAGTGGAGACCACGAGAATAGCAAACAAAGGCATTTTTGTACTGTCGGCGTCTCAGGCCCAAAAGCCGTCCCTTGTTGGTGAGACGTGTCTGTCAGGCAGATCCGGACAGTGGTGAACCTGCTGAGCATGACTGGCGATTAGCGGCGCCGGCCGGTCTCTACGGTGTGGAGTACAGTACCCCCTGTTCTTGCGCTGCTCGTGGGCGAGGCTATGCGTCAACGCCACCCGTCCGCTTGGCTGCAGAAGAGAGGTCCACAATTCTTGGGACACGCTTGTCGAGGCCAAGTAATTCCTTTGCGTGCTGATTGACGCAGCGTTGGTGGGTCCTCTCTGAGAGACTCTCGAGCTGCGGTACAGTAACCCTAGATACGTTCGGAGAGGCTGAGTGAGAATAGTATGCTGAGAATCAAACGAATCTTACAACTTGATCTATCCTTTTCTGAAAATCCATTCTTCGTGAAATTCTCCCCAATAAACGCAGGAACGACCGCCTTGATCCAGAGCGGCCTACAGTCCTACGGGTGGTTCGTGCCACCCGTGTCGGAGCAAGCAACTTCTCCACTATTCTCTTCCATGTAGGCAGGTGTCCCAAGAGCTTCAAAGATCGCGCGGGTCGGGAGATGCGGTTGTCGGACGGTGAGGCACGATCTCCGCATTCTCCACACCACTGCAAATCAGTTGCGCTTGCGACAGGGGGCGAGCCGACCTCTGTTCCAACGAAGGCCGATTTGGCGGATCTGCCTGCACACAAAGCTCTTGGCTGGGCAAGACAATCCTCTATAAGTCCTCTCACGATCCTCACGGCGAGCGCATCAGCGAATCGTACTTATTTTGGGAAGCACGACCACGAGGGCCGACTCACGTCTGTGTTTCGTCCGTGCTTTGCGCGTGAGGCCGTAAGAAAGCGTGACCCGGCGTGCTCAAGGTGCGCCCAGGGTAACGATGTTCGGACAGCCGAAAAGAAGCGGCGTGTGGAGGAGCAGCGCGAGGACGGACAGCGGTTCCCTCGCACACGTCACACACCACGCCGCTACGCAACTCCTGTACAGAAACGTATCGGTGGCTTGCTCTCGAGACTCGAGATGAGCCAAGGACGGCTCGCGGGCTGCCGATGCCGAGACATTTCGCCTCACCAGGCCCTTCTTACAGTGTATATTGACAGCATCACCATCCTGCACATGCTCATATCTACTGTGAACCACTCTACTGTGTACGCCGCCGCCCATTGTTGTCGACGCGTTCAATGGAGAGCTCGGAGCAAAGGCTTGTACCAGGCAGAAGTAGCACTTCGGCTCCACCAAATACCACGGCATTCCTTTATACAGTTCGACTTCATACCTAGTTCCTGTCGTCTACGTTTCGCAGACTGACCGCAATATTCAATATAGCAGGTTTTTGGATTCATTATGTGTCCCACACCATTTAGATCAGTGGTTGGGTCCCGTGTCCACGCAAGGGCAAAAACGGTTTCACTTCCTGTTCCGTATGGACTTCAAGTTAGCAAACTGGCTGGGAACTTTCCCCCCGAAAGTACTGTAAAAGGGACTACTGTACAGTAAAATGGGCGAGTAGGCCTCGGGATTCTGCCCACAGAGACCGACTCGCTCCAGCTGAGGTGGCGTGCGCGCGGTACTTGGAGGATGAGTACCGGTACACTTGTACGTGCGAGATAGCTTCGGTCCAGATCGAGTTTCATGCCATAGCGCCTATGATAGGCCCTATCCGGATACAACGTCGCTGGGCACTTCCTCAGGAAGTACTGTACCTGGCCTTCGCGAAATGGCTTTGGCGGTGACGGGATCTGATTTGATGGAGTGTTCCTGGGCCAGATTCGGCTATCCTTCGTTTCAGCCGGGCTGTTCCGACAGAACGGATCCCTCGTGGAGTGATGGTCACTGCTTCCGATAGCACGATGGCTGAGGTGAGACAGCCAATGAAATGTCGATGTTGAGATGTCCCACCGCGCAACCACACGATGCGTGTTTTTGGGACGGGGTGCCAAGCGACAGGACAGTTCAATTGGTGCGGGCTCAACGACCTTCCCAATATGCAGAGCATCCCCGAAAGAACGCCAACGAACGCGTTGGTCTGGCTGATGTGTCGAAGGCCCAACGCCGATCGTCCATCGGCAGTGCCGATTCAGCACCTCGACTCACGGCTTGAGTCAAGGGGTATCGGATTCGCCTTGAAGCCGCGCGAGAATCCAACAAAACCTGGTGGATGGGCACGAGGTGGTTGATAAAAAGCGAGCAATAATACCGGTACCAGTACAGTTCTGCAGCTTTGGCGTTTTATCACTCCAGAAACGCTTGTTCCATGGAGAAGCTGTACAGACTGTACGTACTGTACTTGGCCCTCGTGTTCCATCAACAGTCTGGTCATAATAAACGCAGGCATCACCGCTCATGCAAGCCAGAACGAGGCTGGCTACGTGCCGTAGTTCCCACCCACTCCCACATATGCACGTGATCTGAGCGGTTACATCAACCAGCGCACACGCATCGCTAGAAGCAAGCTGTTCCAGCACTGTTGATAATGAAAAAGAGCGAGATTCGAAGTAAGTACTGTACTAGTAGTGTGTGTGGGAGTGTGGGAAGCGAGCTCTGTCGTGCGGTGTGGCCTGGTAGAACACGAGCGGAACGTGTCAACGGGAACAGAAGCGTTTCCATCTTTTCTTGAGAGAGGAAGAGCGAGGACATGGAACCCTTCAACACACAACACGCACAACGCACGATGGGAAGATTTGGCAGAAAGAAACTGGTGACGACACGGGTCACGACTTTCGTCATCCACTGGTTTCTGTTTGGTCATGCGTGCGACACGAAGCACCTTGATCATTTAAAACCCTCTTGATTCCGTTTGGTTGTGTGGAGTACACAATGGGACAAACCTGCTGAAAACTTTTGCTCTGTGTTGTTCGATGGCGTCGCATATCGGATCTGGGAGGTCTGCGACGTGAAATGGCTCACCGCAGTCATGAGCCGTCAAGACCAACGCGCGAGTGTCGAGGACGATGCCACGGCGCATGCATCCTTCGCCATGGACAGCAGCGGAGGCAGCACCGCGTATCGGACAGCAATACGCAGGCACTGGTGCCATGTTTCACGCATGAAATGGTGCTGCTTAATACCGCCGTGGTGTGTTTCTCGAAGAAGTCAAAGCGTGGAGGATGAACTGTTGTTTCATTATTGACGGAGGAAAACTGGCTGCCGCAGAGCAGAGCCATGCGCCACACATAAATACTAGTCTCCTAACACAAACTACGACCCACGCGCCTCGCCCAGTGCACTACGGGGACTTTGTCGCTGCCGCGTCCGGTTACGCGCTTTCCGTGCTTCTAGATAGTCCATTCCATTGAGCCATCAGTCGCAAAGCCGTCCGAGAGTTCCGTGAGATCGTCGCTGTCCTCGTCAAAGAGAAGCGCCTGAAGAATGTGGAGGTCATCGTCACCGAGCGGAGCGCAGATCATGGAGGAGTCGAGAACGTCAAGCGACATCATGAGTGACGATTCCGAATCCGACGAGGTGGGCGTCGACGGCGAGGCCTTGGGCGAGCCGGACATGGACTCGCGGTCGCTAATGGGCGAGCCTTCACGGCGCAGGCGGCGGCGCTGGTCCACGAGCCATTGGTTCTTGTTCGCGCGCTGACGATGGAACGAGCAGAGGCGGTGGAGACCGCCGCCGCGCTTAGTCGTGCGCACGTGGTCGCAGCGCTTGCTCGGGTACTGGCAGCGCAGCTCCGTGGGCACTTCACCACCGTTGCTAGCGGCTTCCTGAGCCGCGGCAATGAGAGAGAGCGCTTGATCGTTGGACATGACCATGGTTGTTGGTGTGATGGTGAGGTGGTTGTTGGTTGTTGGTCAGGATGCTTGGGATCGCAGGCAAAATCGAGAATGGCTCTGCAACGGGTTGAGTGGGTTCACACCACACCCCTCCTCTCCTTCCGTGCTGTCCAGCGCTCTCCTCTCTTTATTTTCTCCCCCACACGTGACAGGGCGGTGAAAAAACGAGGATAACGACGCGCCCCGATCGCTTGGTGACATGTGTGGCGAAAAAAAGGAGCTGGATGCTTGCCGAAGCTTTTTTTCCGGCCTTCAGTAATTTTCCGAAGCGGAGATGGGGACAGATGTGATAGCACCCTAGCCCCAAGTGGTGACCGGTAGGGTTTGCTGGACCTGGCGTGTACTATAGTAAGATAGTAGATTCAGCGCAGATTCTCGCCTTGGCAGTTGATGAGTCGTTATGTGTCCCACACGAATTAGGAAATTTTGTCGAACATTTTGATCTCACAAAAGTCAGGAAAAGTGGCACTGCACTGTTGCCAGTAAAAAAGACAGCACTGAACCTGCTGCAATCTAGACACCACCACCGGTCGCCCATACTACACACGGCAAATAGACTTGGATACTGTATTAGGGGTACCCAATCCTCACGGTTGCAGATAGAAAATATTTTTTTGTCGAAATTTGGTGATGGGAAGTCCGATATGATTGGCTGAAAAGAAATCTGCGAGGCGAAAAAAAGTTTTCCTATTCGCAACCAAATAGGCCACGGATCAGAAGAAATATTTTTTTTTCGAGCATGACTCCAAAATCGAAAGGAAACTGAAAAATTTCCGATCTGTAACCGTGAGTAAAGTGGGGTAGCCAAAGATGGACATTTTTGATTGGACAAAAGCATGTTTCATTCCTGCTCGTCAAGAAAAAAATTCGAT
>JAADXQ010000309.1:0-15728 GCA_023337915.1 Pythium angustatum | reverse complement strand
GGGCTCGGCGCGTGTGCCGGTGCAGGGCTTCAAGGCACTGACCATGAACGACGGGCGCATTTGCCCGTTTGCGATCCAGTGTGTGCCCAAGGAAGAGTGTCTCTATCCGCGTGCCCACACGTGTTTCAACCGGTACGGAATCCACATACTGGCAGAGAGGTACTAGACGAGGAACTAACGGACGTGTGTGTATGGACGACAGCATCGATTTGCCACAGTACGATACCGAAAAGGACCTCCGCATCGCGCTCTCGCTCGTGATCCAGATGGAGGTGACGGGCTTCACGATCGAGTAGTGAGTCGGGAGAGCCGCGATCAATGTATGCAGTATTATATCCTTAGGACCGATACCCTAAATGACAGTTGGAGATGAAACGAAGGATGAGTATGGGTTGCAGAGAATGCATGTATTGGTCAAAGCATAGAAAGAGATACACACGCCCGGACGTCGGGGTGGGGTGAACATGGAGGACTATTTTGCACAAAGCGCAAGACGCCACAGCCACTTGCATCCTGCTATTCTCACCGAGGTATCCTACCTTGGGTGCCCTCGGGGATAACGAAGAGCAGGAGCGACAGCGACCGTCTCGTAGCGGCTCATGCACGTGCTAGAGGAACATTCCGCTTGTCATTCCTCGCTTCCGTCACGTTCTGTCGTGAGGGTTTGCACACGCGCTTAGTATTGGTAGCCACCGCCGTACGGGTTCGCACCCATGCCACCCATGCCGCCCATGCCACCCATTCCGTAGCCACCAGCACCATACGCGTTCTGCGCACCCATCCCGCCCATGGCAGGGTTCATTCCGTATCCATAGCCGGCCGAAGGATCGTTGTAAGCTGTCGCCGCAATCTGCATCACAGGCTGCATACCACCCATGCCGAACGAGGGGTCAACAGTAGCGGCATCCGAAACCGCCTCAGGCTGCTTCACCTTCGTTCGTTCGTCAATAACCTTCACTTTCTCGTTCATGTTCTTGATGAACTGGATCATGTACGGCATCACGAAATCGGTGTAGCCGTTGCGCCAAGCGAGTTCCAAAGCGACATCAGGCTTAATGAGCTTGTAGCACGTGAAAAGCGTTGCACAGAAGCACTCCTTATCGTGGACGGACACGAAAAATCGGAGAATGTCCTCAGCCTGTTCCGGATCGTCCGAGTCGCTGGCACAGTCAATGCAGTCCTTGTACATCTTGTCAGCCTTCGACAGCTTGATCGACTGTGCGTACCGCTTGTTCTTACGGTACAGGTATGCAGAGATACGGCGGAATTCAAGCAGTTCGTGCTTCTCCATCTTCTGTGCCAAAGAAATCTGGTCGAAGTTGTCGAAGGTGTCCACGGACTCACGGAGACCCTGGTAGTCCTCGTCGTCGACGAGAATTTCGTTCAGCGCTTCGTTAACAGCAGACAAGTTCTCCTTCTGGACGTCGCGCAGGTACTCAACGACAAGCGGAAGGTTGTGCGACTTGCGAAGCTGGTGGACAACACGGGCGTGGTCGAGGTTGGGGGTGAGCACTTGCAGGAGGCGTGTGAGCTCGAGTGGGTGCTGCTCCAAGTAAAAGTTGATTGCCTTGTAGTGAATCTCCTGGTTCCGAACCTTTTGGATGCAATCCAGGAAAAGATCGTGGGCAAAAGCCACCGGATGGTCAACCATCGTGCGGACAGCGCTGTCGTACTGGCCGTCTTCCTTGTAGAGGTAGACAGCATGGTCCCAGTGCAGGCCCTTCTCACATGCACGCAGAACCTTCGACACGTTCATACGCGTGTGAAAGATCTTGATGTGCTCCATCAACTTGGTGGGCAAGTACTTGGAGTACAGGATCGCAAGTTCCGTGAAAATGCCCGCGTGGGCTCCTTCGAGGCCGAGACCCTGCTCGAGCAGCTTGAGCAGCTCCGTCGAGTGGCCACGCTTCTCGTACTGGAAGATGAGCTCCTCCAGGTGATCCGGGTGCACGATAATGTGGAGACCACACAGACCAGCCAGACGATATTCGTTGACATCAATGCAGGCGTAGCAGACCTCCTTCCAAGTCGTCACCGAGTTCGCCTTGGTGGCGGCGTCAACAGCCTCGCGGAACTTTCCTAGGCGAACGAAACAGATCGCAAGCTTGGCGTTGTTGTTGATGTTGAGGAACAGTAACTTTGCAGCGTTGTACATGCCCTCATCGAAGAGGCGTTCACCAATGTTCTGAATCTGGGCAACGTTTGGGGCGGAAATAAACTCCTCTAGGTCCGCGTACTTCTCGCACTTCGCGTAGGCGTAGATGAGCGACGTGTCCAAGTACTGCTCCTTCACAGTGTTGCGAGCCATTTTGAGGTACGGGATAAGCTCCGCATAATCGTTGGCACGCTCCGCAGCTGCGATCACATCGACGTACGAGCTGGCATCGTTCGCCTTGATGAAAGCCGATAGCGACTCGTGGACCATGTTGCGCTCGAGCTGAGACTTAGCAAGCTTCGACCACACGTCAGACTCGTTGCAGCGGTCGGCAAACTCGTAAGCTCGTTCCATGTCGTTGATGTTGTCAAGCAGGACAGCGATGGCGTCAACATTGTTGTTCGTCTTCTTGTAGATCACGAAACCCTCTTCGTACAGCTGGTACTGCTCACCGATGGCGATGCGAGCAATATCCGGGCCATCGAAGTTGTCGAGACGGTTGACGTAGTCCATAACCTTCTCCTTGTTGGCCTTGATCGCCGTCAAAATCAACAGGTTCTGAAGGTTGCGGTTGTTCGAGAAGTCAGTTCCCTGAAGAACAATACGCTCGAGAAGTTCGATGAGCTCGTTCGGCAGCTCGGCGTTCATGAAAGCGCGAACCGTCGTCGACACTTCATCAGGGTTCTTCGTCTCAGGGAGAGCAGTCTGAACAACTTGGTCGATCAAGGCGCGACGAGCAGGTGACTCGGTCTCACCCTCTTCTTGCTTCTTAAGAACCTTGCCCCACAAGTCCAGATCCTGTCGCTCGACGAGGTAGCGAGCCAAGTCCTTGTAGAGACCGTTCTCCAACGTCACGCGAATGAGGTCATCGTCACAAGCACCCCCAGCGCGACGGTAGGCAAGGACAGCCAATGCAGGATCAAGCTTTTCGCAGTACTTGCCAACGACAAGAGAGTCGTAGAACTGGTTGTTGATCAAGAACTGTTGCGGATCACGGTTGAGAGTGATGTAGATCTTGCCGACCGCGTTGTGCGTAGCAGTCTCGGTGTTACCTTGAGCAACACGAGTCTCAAGCCACGGCTGGAGTAGACGCAGACGGTTACGCTTCTCAACCTGCTCCACGAGTTCGTCCACAGGCGTCTGAGGAATCTGGTTGAGCAGGCTCTTGATGTAGTCTTCGTTGCAGTCCAAGTCGAGCAACTTGCCAACCACCATAGGCGTCTTCTGAGGACTGACCTTCGTCGTGTACACCTCGATGTACTTGAGCAAGTTGTTGGAGTAGAGATACTGAGTCAACTCGTCCACAAAATCGTGACGATCGCACACGTGGATGAGAGGACGCGGATCCTGCAACTTCGACTCCTTCAGGAACTCCTTCACCTTCACTGGATCATACACAGAAGAGTCACGGCACACGCGTTCGACTTCCTTGAACTGGCCCATCTTGGTCGCCGCTTCAATGTACTTGAAGTGCACATCGGAATCCTGCGAAAAGTTGACGACAGAGCCGAGGAAGTAGTACAAACCGTCGTAGGACTTGTACTTCTCGAACACTTCGATCAATTCCTTGCCACCCAGCTGTTCAGCATACTTCGTAGCAACCTGGACGACGATCTGGAGGTTCTGGCGCATGTTGTGCGCCATCAACGAGTTCAAGAGCTCCATCGAGATCTCGCTCGTCAAGGTGCCGAAGAAAGTCACAATAAACTCATGGTTGATTGCTTGGGTGTTGACAACGACACGCTTCAAGTCCGCAAGTTCGGTGTAGTGCTCAAGAGCGCGTTGGAACAGCCCAGCCTTTTCAGACAGAGTCGCGATGCGCGGTCGGTCGTAGTGGCTGAACATGTTGCTCGAAAGAATGGCGTCAGCGACCTGCGGAGATCCACCCAACAAGTTGATCTCCAAAAGGCGCGTCTGAAGGAAACCTTCCTCCGGGCGGTTGTTCTTGAGCGCTTCGAGCAAGAACGCAGTCGTTTCTTGAATACGGTTCACCTGCATGAAGATGTCGACAACCGAGTTGACATCAACAAGCGGGCCGTTCTCAGCAGTCGCAAGCTTCTGGGCGAAGTCGAGAGCACCCTGAGGGTTCGCACGCACGAGGTTCTGGAGCATGAACGAGTAATCGCAACGGAAGTTCGTCTGCACAGCGTACGCGACAATCTTGTCGAACTCACCACGCTGAATGAAGCAGTTGATCACCTTCTCCGGCACGTTGGCGCGCAGGTACACCGACAACGCCATGGTGGTATCGGACTGAGCGACCAAGTCACCCAACTCTTCGGAGCACTCGAGCTTGTCTTCCGCCAGCCACTTCTGCAAGAGCTGGCCACGGCCCTGCATGAGCACCGGGCGGGCAAGTTCCAACGATTCGAGCTTGTTCAGGGTACCCTTCTCGAGGAGAACACTGAAGTACTGCAAGATCGGCTGCGGCTGGCCAGGCTGAGCGGGCAACGCCTGGAAACGCTGGATCGTCTGCGGAGTACGCAGAGCACCCTGGGGAGAGGCAGCAGCAAGGCGAGCCGCACCCTGAATGTCCCCCACGCTCATCAGACGGTTGAATTCCGTGAAGTACAGCTCTTCCGCGCCAGGCAGATCCAAACGCGTCGCCAGCGTCAGCGCCAACTGGGAATCGCGCAGGATGTTCACGACGTACGGCACAAGCTTCGTCTTGTTGATCGCGAAGTGCAGGAGCTGGCCGCGGCGCGTGATGCCAAGCATACCCTTGCTCTTCGACTCGAGCGCAGTCACGAACACCGTATCCTGGGACACACGCGCACGGTAGATCGGCTTTCCAGTGTGCGCGTCGAACAGAAAGAGATATCCCATCTTCGTGATCATATAAATAACGTCATCCGACGGGCTGACCATCATCGACACGGGGAAATCGTTCGCGGCATCGGCAGCAAACGGGATTGCCGAGGGCGGAAGACGGAAAACACCTCCTGGGGCGTCCTTGTCACGACCAACTTCCATGATGAACAGCTGCTGCGGAGTGTCGCCCTTGGTACCAGCAAACACGAGCACCTGTGCATCGTCCGTGCGTCCGGGAGGCTTCATCGACGCGAACGCGCCGGCGTGGCCGTTGAGAACCTGGCTGACCTTCTTCTCGACGGAGTACAGCTGCATGTTACCGACAATGCGGCCACCATCGCCTTGGGCAATGCCGACAAGCAGCAGCCACTTGTTGTCCGGCGACGCCTCGTAGCTAATGATCTGCGTGCCCGCGCCCAAGTTCGCGTGACGGTCAAAAAGCTTCACGGGGGCGGAGTCACCCTCAAGGCTCCAGTGGTAGACCGCCGAGGCCGTGATGAGTGCGATCGTGTTGACCGTGACCCATCGCCAAAACACCACGGCCTCGGGCATCAAATGCGACTTCATCTTTGCTCGCAGTTCCATGTTGAAGATTTGCAGCTGGTTCTCAGAGCGCAGTGCAATCACCTTACTGACGGGGTTCATGATCGCGGCCTCGGCGTTGATCGGCCGACGCTGCACCTGGTTGCCCGCAGCCATTTCAACGATGACCACGCTCGCCTGACCGTTCACCTGCTCACACACGCAGACAAACTTGTCCGACTCCATCGTCGTTGTGCCGAACTTGACATAGTCCAGGTTCACGCCCAACGCGCCCAACTGCAACCAAAACACAAACGAAAAATCCCATGAGTCTCCGATCCTCACATCCTCGTCAGTGCTGGAGCGGTCGTCCTCGCCCCGAGCTTCAACTACAAGATCGCAAAGCACCCATGCGCCTGCCTGTAGATCCTGCAGCTGGCGCTACAGTTGGCTACGCGACGCGCAGGGGCGAGCGACATGCCCAACAACGGATCTTTCGTCCGCAAGAAGACAACTACGTACGTTCAGGACTTCGCCAAACGTGATGGGGAGATCCTGCGCCATGATGCTCGATGTGCTGTTAGCTCACTTGCTTCGTTCTCTTCTACTTGCGTGTTCTTTACGAGAGGAGGGCGACGTGGAGCGCCTGGTAGTTGCCGGGTCCTCGCTTTTTCCCCTTCTCCGTTTCACGACTGTGTGGGGGCGTTGCAAAAGATAGCGCAGCACACACACACACACAGCGGCAAAGGCAAAAAACTCGCCCCCCCGATCCGGAAGGTCCCGCCCCCCCGCCGGCAAATGGGAACAGCCGACCATCACTCCGAGCTAGTCCCCCTCGAGAGTGCCTTGAAGTGGCGAGGTTTTTCACGAGTGCCACGCGGCCTGATGGGTTTTTCGTTGGTCCCATGAAACGGACAGACGGCAACAGGGAAAGATCGCGACTAGGGGTCGGCTCTTGGACGACGTCCAAACAAAGCGCTTAAATTTTCAAATAGACGGGAATGTTCGCCCTGGAATTTAAGCGCGCTTGAAAACTATGCTGTGTGGGTGTTTGGGTGATTGAACGATGTAGAGTCGTTTTGCCATCGGCAGCAAGGTTTTACAGCCACAAGGAGGTTTTATGAAACCATGAGGTTTTACGCGATGGACCAAGATCTGTGTCGCCAAGGGTCACGCCACTTGTCAAGAGACGAAACGTTCAACCCATTTTTGGGTGGGCTGAACTTACACCAAGTTGGTGACCAACATGAGGGCATCTACTGATGGATCCTAGCTACAGCTTGGCCAGCATCGTGCGCGCGACGTCCTGGAGGTTCATGTGGCTCATCAGCTGCTGGATCAAGTAGCGCAAGATGAGTAGCTGCGAGGCGCGGACGAGAATGCGGCTCACGATCGCAGTGCGCTTCATGATGACAAGCAGCACGACGACGTAGCCCAGCACCTGCGCTTTCCGTTCGTTCGACCATGTGCGCGGGTGGTCCAGCCTAGTCGTTGCGGCGCGAACGCGTGGGAGAACGCTGTGCTCGAGTAGGTGCCACCGGAGCTTGCCGGACTGTATCCGAGAAACCATCTCGACAAACTCGCCGGCGTACGCCTTCCATGGTCGCTTGTGCGGGTTGGACGTGTACTTCATGACGGGCAGTGGTACGCGTACAAGCGCCGTTGGGTCCAACTGGCGGATCCGCATGAAGTCGGAAAATGACGCACTTCCGTGCGTGAAGATATCTACAACACAGTCATGGGTAAGTCGACAATGCTCAACGTCCCACACAAGTTATCTGTCGCCGACACCTACCGAGTTTTACTTCGCCATCTTTGGACTTGGTAAGCGCCTCTTTAAAGTGCGTGGAGCAACCTGTCAGTAAAACTCTGCGCGGCGCATGAAGAATCAGAACATCAGTCGTTCGGTACAAACAATACGAATCAGTGCTCCCTTCACACAGGCACACACGTACAAGGCTGCGTCGCTGCAAATCCACTCGTTGCTGCTCGTTTCCAGGGGCAGTTTGGGCAGCGGCGTGCGTCGCAAATGGTACTTTAGTGCGAGTCGGAGCATGAGTTGATACACCCTGGAGAAACCACGTCACATGGATCAGTTCATACACATCTCTATTCGCATGAATCGATGGAATAGACCCAACCAGACGCGTACCGTTTGACGTCGTATTGGGTTCCAACCAGTTGGTCAGCACAGCGCACGAATTTGCTTCGCTCATCATCGCTCATGTTGACTCGAAGCACCTACATAACATGCATGAGTTGATATGGATCACGGTGCGTTGTGAAAGACCCTACATACCACGGGCTGACGTTGTGGTAGTAGTAATCGCTCGAGTCGAATCTTCCGAGCAGACGGTGGCCCCACATGAAGCACTTCGTGGTCGTTTAGCACAATCACCTATGTCTCGATCAGCCGCCACATTGTACGTCAAACCTTCCACAGTCTGTTGCTTCAGAAGAGAGCATCGTAGCTATGACCCACCACGTGATCGTATTCGTTATTGGTCAGGTATCGTCCCATCGAGTACAAGAAACCCCGCGTCGTGATGAAGATCAAATCACCTACCAGTGCAAACAACACCCATATACAAACAGACAAACGTTAGCCCACCGAGTGCTTTGGCACACCAAACAATACGTCACCTAGCGCTGTAGCACGTACCCGGCTGTACGAGCTTGACCGCTTCGATAGCGGCCTCCTTCGCGGCGGCCGGTGAGCTGCACGACGGTCGCCGAAGGGATCAGCAAGCGGGTCCTTTCGTCCCCTCATTTCTCAAGCCGCACGCACCGCTCAAACTCATTGTCGTCAAATTGGAGACTGTTGGGCGCCAATATCTTGGCGGCACCGGCCACGAAAGCGCCCAGCAACTCGTCGCGCTCGCTGTGTCCGCGGCCTTTGCTGCTTGGCGCCATGAAGGTGTTGCGGTGACTTCGTAAGCGTCCGCTCCATCGTCGTGTCGACGAGCTACCTCGTTCCTGTGACGCTCAAGTCACTCCTACTAAGTACGAATGTAGCCGTTTCAACATGAAACGGCTACACAATCAACGGCATCCGTGTCAACATCTCATACGGATGCTCACGCGAGAAAAGAGGAGATACATTCGGCCTCCGCCCGCACAAGACACGTTCACATCACTCAAGAATGAGTGCGCCGTCGTATGCGCCGTCTCCGAACCTCTCGGAGCTCATGCGGCTCTTCACGCTGGACGCGAACGACGAGCTCCTGGGCCTACCAGAAGACGGACCAGCGTCACCTGACGATGCCTTGCCACCTCCAGCACCAGCGGCGACCACCATACGCAGCCGTACGCCACACGTCCCTATTTCACCACCCCAGCCTACGGAGTTAGCTTTTCGGACTGGCGATATGTTCCCAGAGTCGTCGCACAAGACGTTCCATCGCATGCAGCCATGCACGGGCGGGTGGAACAGCTCTACGCAGGTCGGCAAGACGGCTACGAAGCCACTCAAGCACCAGATTCTCTGTCGCAATTTCGTGCCACCGGCGCCGACCGTTGCTGTGGACCGGAAGACTGCGAATCAGCTCCTCCAGCGTCTCTCGAAGGCCACTGTGTCGTCGAGGATGAAGGGCTCGGCGATCGTGGACCGTGGTCGCGCCCACAAGCCGATTGAGATCGACCGCAAGCGCATGCACCTTCAGCAGCGACAGGAAGCAGCCAAGCGAACGGTCGTGGCTGCGCGAGATGGTGGTGCCGCCCGAGAGAATACGACCGTCCGCTCGGGTCGCGAAGGGATCGAGCTGTTGCTGTTCTACCGCAAAGAAGTTGAGAAGCGATTGCGCGCAGACCCGCTTTATGATTTGCACCAGGACAGTCAACCATAGTTTGCGCGTGCTTAAGCTTTCTTGCTTTCCCTTCCTTTCTCTCACCCTAAGATATCACGTTGATCTTCTTCTTCGTCCGAGGGATCCGAGTCGTCGCTACTGTTCTCTGCACTGTCACTTCCGTCGCGGTCACCGCCGAGTTCGCGCGGCTTCTTCTCGTCTTCTTCACGCAGCAGCACATCCTCTACCTGGCGAAGCGTGAGGACGTCGCCTGTCATTGCATACTGCTCGGCAATGACACGCTGTGCGACGTACGGGAATTCGCCGTCGGCGTCGCTCTTCATCATACGCAGCAGCGTCTCAAAGTTCTCGAACAAAATGTTCCGCACGGTCGTCTTCCACACTTGAATGGCAAAGATGCGGTCTTCTTTGCCGTAACGCCCGTGGATCGAGAACGTCAGGTTGTCCTTGCCCCTCGCGTCACGCCACGACTGCGACTTGGTAAACGACTGCGAGGCATTCCCTTTCTGGATGCGATTCACGTCCCTATGGATAGTGACGACCAGTCAGACGACCTGCCGTGGTCGGACGTCAGCCCAGTATTCTACCGTAGCACGTACGCGAGGAACATGCACCGCGCTGTCTTCTTGTCGTTCTTCGTGCTTCCCAAGTATAAATTTCCGTCGAGCGCGAGCCACAAAACGTACTTCTTGGCGCGCTTCCCGATCGAGAACTTGAGCACTTCGAAACCCGTGACGAGAAGCTGCCAGAACGCCAGTAGCTTGAGTCGCGCTTGTGTCTCCTTGGCGTCGTCGACGCGACTCTGCTCGAAGCCATAGATCTCCTGGTGCGGTTTCCATGCGTTCTTGTATCCTTGTGCGTGCGGCAAGAGGTGTACTGCCTCTGGTGACTCGGCGTCCGCGGGCGAGTTGCCGTACGGGCGTTGCGACGACGTTGTCGCCCCCAACACCGCTGGTAAAGAAGTAGATGAAGAAAAGAGATTAGAAACGTAGTAGCGACTCGATAGACTCGCTGGTACACGCACACTTGGTGAAATCCAGCAGGCCTGCGGCAGAGGTGCGCCGGGTCGAGTGCGCGTGAGAGTCCTGGATGTCGTCGTACTGCGTCATCTCGGGCATACGGGCTGACGTTGACGAGGACATCTTGCGGAGCATCGCTCGCTTACCACCGTTTTGGCGCGACGCCGACACGCGCAGCTCGACAGTCTCCTCTTCGTCGTCGTCGTCATCGCCTCCGCCATGGTAGTGAGCCTGCGACATCATGATCCAGCCTTTGACGGTGCTTGGATCCAAGCCCTCTGCGACGGATCGACGACGTCGGTTCGTGGGAACCGGTACGAACCAGTTTCGGTCCGGCCAAGCGATCCTGCCGCGTTAACAATAGAAGCAACCGTACTCATGAGCTATTTGTGTGCCTATGCCAGTCTTCGGGTCTCCGCCTCCATCCTGAGATGCTCTCCTCTCCACCGCTTGCTACTATCCAAGACCACTTCGCCCTAACAAAGTCAATACCATGTGCTCCGTTGGGGACGAGTGGGTGCTGCTCGCGATGCTCCTCGCGCAATGCATCGGTGGGCTGCCCGTCATGGCGCTCATGAAGCTCTGCGGTATCTCCTACGCCGTGCTGTATGCGTTTGGCGTTGTCGTGAGTCTCAACGTGACGTTTGTACCGCGGCTGCGCGCCAAGTTCTGCTCTGCTTACGTTGCGTTCGTTACGGACTATGGGCTCTGCATCTTCTTGCTCACGCACATGGCGTTGCTCTCGCTCGCGAGCTACACACTGTACCAGTTCCTCACGCCATTCCTCAAGAGCGACGACAAGTTTGCGGCGTATTGCAACAAGCACAAACTCTACGCCAACCTCTCGCACACGGCGTGTGATCGACTGCAAGGTACGACTCTAACATTCCATGTACGGAAGGGCTCTCACTTGTGGCTGACTTCTCTCATATACTCTCCCCATCAGGCTTCTACGCGATCTCGCTTGTGGCACTGACGATCGCCAACTTGGCGTCGGCGTACCTGCTGCTTCTTGGCTCGAGAATAACGCGCCACAACTGGCTCCGTACCGAAGACCACGAGCGCTTGCTTAAGCGCCGTGGCAGCGTCGTCTAAAGCCACGCAGATCATGCAGCCGTTGTGCATCCGGCCCTACCGATGGTCTGAAAACAGGACATAGGTACTATCGGATGTACTTGTAATACCGTGCGGTATTACACTGCGATAGAAGAAGAATATAGAGGAAGCAGCACATCGAACGCTTTCACCCATCGACAGTGTGTTCGGGGTTGCACATCACAACAGTCCACGTCGCCCATCCTCGGTTTCCAAGTAGTTTGGGTGAAGATCCAGCGTTGAAGCTCCATGGCAAAACCAATCGGTGGTGGTCATTGCACATGACAATCGTCACGCGGCCGTCTTCAAGTGTAGCCATGTCGACACGCTAAAACCTCTATAATAGTATATGAGAGCTCTACCAATCCGCAACAAACCTGTCTTGTCGATCGCGCGGACCTGTATAAATGTATATCGTTTCGTGATCACAGTCATCGATTCACACATGTCACAGGGATCAGCCTCGCCTGGATCAAGTGTCTCAATGTCAAGCGCATGCACTGTCGTGGTAGCCTACGAGGTATCTATACACAACGTCCGGTCTTCTACAGTAGGCGATCAGCCCGGGCGGCTGCTCCGTGAATCCAAGGGGTCCAGGATGGCTTCACGCGCTCCTACTCAGCGCACCGCACTTCAGTGTGACACACCACAGAAATTTGATGCCTACAGCTGGCACTCCCCTGCAAAGAAGTCGTCAACGCCGCCACAGTCGTGCAGTAGTGTCCAACACGCACGCATCGGTACGGAGAACAGTGCCGCACGATCTGGGTCCTCTGTCTGCCACAGCAGGTACGACCTTGGACAGCTTCCCACGCGGCATTTCGCCGTCTTCCACCCTTCCTCCCTTCCTCTCATTTCCGAAATCATCCGCTGATCCCCGCTTCTCTTCTAGTAGTATGAAGTCGTTTGCCTCCGCCAGCACACTCCTGGTCGTTGCCTCGGTCGCCCCGGCAGTGCTCGCCGCTGCCTCGACCGTGGCCTTCCCGTCCGGGCTCAAGAACCTTACGAACAGCGACGCCTACCACATGCGCTCGGTGCGTGTCGTGCAAGCACGCGTACAGAGCGACAAGCCGGCGTGGAACGCTGAGCACGGGCTCTTCGTATCCTCGTACTACGACGCATTCGACGAGGCGTTTCGCGGCGTGCTCGATACGGCCAACACCGCGAGTGTCGAGGGCGCCCTCATGTACGTCCAAGCCGAAGGCATCAACTACGCCACGCGCGGCACGACCCGAGACGAGTGGTGCACGCGTAAGAACAACATGCAGTACGTCGTCTTCTACGACCTGGTGCTCACGCAGACCAACGAGACGCTCGCACTCTACGACGCCGAGTACGGTACGTTCCTCGCCATGGACGGTGGCCAGTGCACGCCGACCTCGGGCACGGGTACAACCGCCGTCTTTCCGACCGAGTGCTACTACTTGAACGGCACGAACGGGCAGCCAAACGTCGGGCCGTTTGTTGGCGGTGAAGCACGCGAGACCGACCCACGTGCACCGTATCCCGATACGAGGTGGTACTCGTTCCCCAACAACTGCCCGCTCGAAAAGTGGGCCAACAAGACCGACACGTGTCGTGTCACGACGCGCGGTGGGCTCTGTGCCTATGATACCAAGCCCGACGGCGTCACGTGCACCTACAACTACCGTATCCTCGGCTGGGTCCCGCTCGACGATCTCGTAGGCATTACGGCAATGACCGACCCATCGACTGACGTGGCGTATACTAACTTTACGCAGTTCTGCGAGGCCGGCGGCGTCGAGTTCAACGCTACGACAGACGGCGAGTGGCTCGACAGCATTTCGTTCTGGGAGAACCCGCAGAATAGCTCGGCCAATGCCGCCCGTGCAGACGCACTCGTGGCACTGTACACGCAAGCCCTCGCGGAGACCAGCACGAGCAACCTGACGCAAGTGAGTGATGAGGACCTTGCGCGCTTTCAGGCGCTACCGACCATCGCCGAGCTACGCGCAGCGAACCCGCCGTGCTACGAGAACGTCGCCGCGTGTGCCACGGCCACGTACGGCTGCAAGCGCGACCTCTACGGACAGATCTGTACGCCGTGCAACGCTGCGGCCGACGAGTGCGTGGTGGCACCGAGCGGGTTCACGTTCCCCACGCTCATCAAAGCGACGGCCGCGCCGTCGGCATCAACGTCATCGCCTTCATCGACGCCATCTTCCTCCTCCTCCTCCTCGTCCGCACCGTCGACCTCGACCACGTCCGGAGCAGCGCCACCGCCGCTCACGTCGGGCGCACTGGCGGTTACGTGCGTGGTGGTCGCGGCCAACTCGTTCTTCTCCCTGTCGAGCTAAATGGAGCCGTCGCCTCCGCCACACGCGCTCGCGCTGATACCTAAACGGTACATATATACTCTTCCTCTTCTGCACGTTGTCACGCAGTGAAAAGTTTCGCCGTCGAAACGACTGGTGTCAGTTGCGCTGTAGATAGAGATTACTGACGTCTATTGTCATAGCTGACGCAGCGAAACGCTGAGCTTCCGCGCGTGAGTGTTATGACAGCAGTGCGTAGGGAGGTCTTAATTTATCGTCGCTCGCGTATCTTCAACGTCAATGACGCAAGCGACAGCAACGTCCCGGGCGGAGACCAGCCATCTACCGGTACATTCGAGTCCAACGGGCGGAGAAGACGAGCGCGTAATCCCATGTCAAGCGATGGTGGTGGTGACGAGGGCCGGCGCTGCTCGTCGATCTTCCTGCAGGTCGTCCCGGTGATCGCTGCCCACCTACTCATTCTCCGATTCGCTCGCTTCGGCTTATTCCTCCTCGCATCACCATGAAGATCTGCACGCTTCTCGTCGCCTCGGCGCTCAGTGTCTCGGCTGCGCTCGCGAGCCAAGCGCGCTTGCGCGCTGCCCCAACGAACCAGCGCTCGCTCGCCGCCACGGCTTCGGCTGCGTTCCCATCAGGTCTCAAGACGGTGCCCCACGACGACGCGTACCACATGACGCCCGTGCGCGTCGTCCACGCGCGTGTCGAAGCCTCGGCGCCCGTGTGGGATGCTGCCCACGGCATGTTTGTCGTCCCGACCGGCGAGACCTTCGACGAGCGCTTCCGCGCCGGCCTCGACACAGTCAACACGGTCAGCGTCGAAGGCGCACTGATGTATGTGCAGTCCGAAGGCATCAACTACGCCACGCGCGGCAATGCAGCGGACGCCCAGTGCACGCGCACAGACGGCATGAAGTACGTTGTGCTCTACGAGATGCTGGTCGCACAGACCAACGCGACGCTCGCCGAGTACACCGACAGCGAGTACGGTCCGTACCTGGCCATGAACGACGGGCAGTGTGCGCCGAGCGGCACCGACGCGAACGGAGACGCCGTCTTTCCGTCCGAGTGCCACTACCTCGACGGCACGAACGACGAGCCCTACCTCGGTCCGTTTGTCGGCGCCAAGGCACGAGAGACCGACGCACGCACGCCCTATTCAAACGTGTGGCAGTACTCGTTCCCGAACACGTGCCCGCTCGAGACGTGGGGCCCCAGTAAGAGCGACGCGTGCCGTGCCGAGTCGCGTGTTGCAGGGCTCTGTGCGCACGACACCAAGCCCGACGGCGTCACGTGTACGTACAACTACCGCATCCTCGGGTGGGTCCCGCTCGACGATCTCGTGGGGATTACGCAGCTTCAGGACGCGGCGAGCGATGCACCGTACGCCGACTTTGCGGCGTTCTGTGCGGTCGGAGGCGTTGAGTTCAACGTGAACGACGACGGCGAGTGGGTCGACGGCGTCGAGTTCTGGAAGCAACCAGGAGACAAGGACGCGAACGCCGCACGCGTCACCAAGCTGCTTTCGCTCTACAGCGACGCGGTCAAAGGGACTGCGGCGCTGACCCAAGTGAGCGCTGACGACCTGGCCAACTTCCAGCCGCTGCCGTCGGTCGCCGCGCTCACAGCCGAGAACCCACCGTGCTACCAGAACGTCCAGGTGTGCGCGACCGCAGAGTTTGGGTGTCGCCGTGATTGGTTGGGTCAGGTGTGCACGCCATGTGCGTCGGCCGCGTCCGACTGTGTTGCGGCGCCCGAGGACTTTGACTACCCGACGCTCGGAGCGACGTCGCGTATGGGGATGATGACCGAGTCGGGCGAGGTTGGCTCGATGACGGAAGACCCGGACGCACCGGAACCGATGACGGAAGATCCGACCACGCCGGAGCCAACGACGCCGGAGGCAACGACGCCCGAGCCGACCACTCCGGAGCCTACTACTCCGGAGCCGACCACGCCAGAGCCGACGACGCCCGAGCCGACCACTCCGGAGCCTACTACTCCGGAGCCGACCACGCCAGAGCCG
>JAADXQ010000308.1:0-15743 GCA_023337915.1 Pythium angustatum | reverse complement strand
GAAGGTACTGAAGGCCCAATGCCGCTTCGTACAGCGTACGCCACACCTCACGAGTGCGCTGCGCTGGCTGCTTCTTCAGGCTCCGCAAGTACCGATCCAACTGACCAAGCGATGCAAACTCCGACACCAGAAACTTGTCACCGACGTGACACGCCCCAAAGAGCTGCAGCACATGCGGATGGTACAGCTGACTCCAGATCGCTACTTCCTTTTCAAACTCGGCATCGTCGTCAGCAAACACTTTCTTGATCACGGCGCGTGAGCCCATCCACTCGCCGTGATGGACTGAGCCGAACGCACCGCGACTGAAGCTCTGATATTGGTCAAAAGCCACTTCATAGTGCGGAATAAACCAGTCGGGCAGGTGTACGTCTGGCATCGACCGCATCTCCTCGCAGGCAGCGTGGAGATCAGCCGGTGGGATCGACGTGTAGGCGTCGCGACGCTTCGTCAGCTCAAAGAGCAAGCACGTGGCGCTTTCCACGTCGAGTTGATCTACCAGGGTGAGCGAGTCGCCGACCGCCTGCAGCTGAGCACGACGATGGGCGTGCCAGCGATCGCGCCACATGTGGGTCGCCGTCACTGCCACTGTCGATGTGGTCGTAGCCGTGGCACTGCTCCCTTGCATCTTGAGCAGCTCGTCGTGCTCGTCCACAATCCGATCGAGTTCGTTGTGGAACGACAACACGCGGTCGGCGTATTGGCGCTGGGCAGCAAAACGTGCAGCACGGCTCCCGAGGGTGCCCTGTGCCCGGAGATCGTTCACGTAGCGCGATAACACATCTTGTACTTGGCCAAGCAGAGCATTCAAAGATGGGCGATCCCCGAAGGCTTGCCACAGATTGTACAGGCGATGAAACACTTGATGCTGAGGCGTTTCGAGCTCTCGCGCCTGGTCGCTCGCTTCGTCCCTGCAAGCGGGAAGAAGCGACAATGCGATCGCGAGAGTCTCTTCCATGTGCATGACCCGGTCGGTACACTCGTGCTCGACCACAGCACGCGTCGCGTCCTGTGCTTCGGTTTGCGCGAGCGCCGCGAGCTCACGTACGACGTCCGACATCTTCATGCGGTCACGTGCCCACCCTCGAATCATGCGCAGCACCAACTGCCATTCACGATCGCCAAAGGCTGTCGGCTTGGTCGGAGGGATGCCAGTGGTGACCAGCTCGCGGATGTTTTCGTTCGTTGCAGCTTCGGACGCGTAGGGCGCCGCCCCGCTCACGGCCTCGACAATGCACATCCCGAGCGCGTACACGTCACTCTCGAGCAAAGACTTCTGTCCAAGCACGACTTCGGGGGCCTCCCACGCCACCGTGTTGATCGTTTTCGTCGACGACGAGAAGAGACCAAACGCCGAGAGCTTGACAAGCCCGTCGTCGCCGATCAAGATATTGTCGCCCATGAGATGTCCGTGCCGAATGCCTCGCTCGTGGAGATACTGGAGCCCGAGTGCGGCTTCGTAGAGAATCGCCCACGTGCGAGGCTTGTGCTCGGCCACAAACGACGGCAGCGTGCCGTTCGGGGCATGCTCCATGACCAAGAAGGGCTGTGCGTCTCGGTGGCACGCCCCGTAGAGTTTGATGACGTGCGGGTGCCGGAGAGGATAGAGCTTGCTGACTTCTTCGCGGAACAATCGCTTCATGTCCTTGCCCATGCCGAGCGGCTCGAAGAGACGGATCGTCGGCTCGACGATCACGACCCGCGAGCCACTCCACGTACCAATCGAAACGCGTGCACTGGACGTTGTGAGACGTGCGCATGGGTCCAGTGACGCGATGCTCGCGCGGTCAATGTACCACGACGGGTCCTGCTGGTTTGGCTTGCTGGTGCTCCCTCCGTATAGTTCTTCCAGGATGTGCCGCGGCCAAACGAGGTCTTCAGCTTCCACTGTTACCGCACCCGTCGCTTGCTCCAAGCGCTCGGCCGTCGTAACGTGGCCTCCCATCCTGGCAAGCTGAGCCGGCGTGCGGCCGTGAAAGTCTCGCGCGCTCGGGTCGACACCGGCAGCCAAGAGCAACGCAATGATCGCTTGACGGTCTTTCGCCGCCGCCAAGTGGAGCGCCGTCTGCCCATCCGACCGCTGGAGTATCGTAGAAGCACCTCGCTCGAGCAGCAGCGCACATACGGCCGTGTGGCCATTGTTTGCGGCAATGGTCAGCGGCGTCCAGTGGTCGTGACCGACGCAATCAACGTCGGCACCCTTGTGGACGAGGATCCGGACCACGTCGAGGTGCCCACCCTGGGCCGCTTGCAGCAGCGCTGTCCAGCCTTCGTGGTCTTGGATCTCGGAGTTGGCGCCGTGCGCCATGAGCGTCTCGACCATGGTCGCGTCGCCATCCAAAGCCGCACTGAGCAGCGCGGTGTAGCCGTTGTGGTTCCGGTGGTCGATCGTCGCACCGTGCTTGACCAGCAAATCGACGAGATGCCGAAAGCCTTTGCCCGCGGCGATCATCAGCGGCGTGCGTCCGCCCGACTCGGTCGTGTCGACGGCCGCGCCACTCGTGAGCAACTGACGCACAATGTCGTCGTGGCCTTCTTCGACGGCCGTCGTGAGCGGTGCGTACCCCTTGGCGTTCGGGCGCTCAATGTCGGCGCCCTGGCGCACTAAGAACACGACGAGAGTCGCGTACCCACGATCCGCAGCAGCATTGACTGGTGTCCAGCTGCACATGTCGCACGGCATGTTCACGAGTGTCCGGACCGTCTCGGTTGCCCCGAGTTTCTTGAGTGTCTCGACCATGTGGACGACACCGGCGAGGTTCTTGGTCGCCACGGCCTGTGTGAGCACCGTGTCGCCATCGCTGTCTTTGCGCAGCACGTCGGCGCCGGCTGTGATCAGCAGCTTAACGACGGCGTGGTCGTGGTTCGCAATCGCGAGCTGCAGGGGCGTCTTGCCGTTGTCGTCTGTCACCTCGGTCGAGGCACCATGGTCCAACAGACGCGCCATCGCCAGCGGGAACGTGAACGCCACTGCGAGATGGAGCGCCGTCTTCCCCTGCACGCCTTGGGCATCGACATGGGCGCGGAATCGAAAGAGCAGGTTGATCATCTCAACGTTGCCGGTCACTGCCGCCAGGTGCAGTGACGTGAGTGACTGGTACGTACGACTCGTGGTCGAGGCGCCGCGCTCGAGAAGAAACCGTGCAATGGCCACGTGTCCATTGCTGACCGCGAGCAGCAGTGCTGTCCAGCCCGTGCCATTCTGAAAGTCCGAGTCGATGGTCGCGACGTAGTCGATGACCGTGACGAAGGATTGTCGCCACAGCGCTTTGACCATGCGCAGCTCGCCGTCACGGGCTGCTGCGACAAACACCGTGTGCGCAAAGGCGTGCGCGACGCGTGGATCCTCCATCTACTGTGTGCTGTCGATTGGTTGGTGAAGCGGTCTTTTTTAAAAGAGGTCGCACGAACGGGTCTCGTTGAAGAGTGAGCAGGGCGATGCTGAGGGTGGACTCGACAGACGTGGCTACATGCCTTTTCCACGCACGTGCCGCGACGGAAGGTCGTCGGTGGACTCACTTGCCCATCACCACGTCCGCCAGGCTTGTGTGGTCAGGGTGGGGTCAGTGCAGTGACTGAACGGGTCCCGAATGTTGCGAACTCGCTGGCCACAAGTACAGTACCACGAACCTCGCCTCACAGGAGCCACTGGTACACTGTATCGCCCAACAACGACAGCAAGACAGACTCGGTAAAGTTGTCAGCGCGGCTTCCTCGCTTCTGCACAGTAAAAGAAGACGAGGCGGCGTCGGTTCAGTCAACGGGATGTTGAAGCCAGTAAGCTTATTCAGCTGGTTGAAGCCAGTACGCTTATTCAGCTGGTTGAAGCCAGTACGCTTATTCAGCTCGCGAACACTCAAAGCGCTTTCGTTCCCGTCGTGCGTGGTTACGGAACCCAACGGCAACCTGCTCCGCCATGGGCAGCGTCCTCCATGACGCCACTATGATCTCCCATGGTGCAGAGACTCTAAGCAGTCACGACGCCCATGGCGTAGACGCTTTATCCTGCTCTCTCTTTACCACGACTCTTCGTAGCTCGTCATTGCAGGCATCGTCGAGAGAGGAGGTCCAGCAACTTGATTATCGACGACTTCTGAAAAGGCCGCACTGTCATTCCACGACGTCGTCGTCTTTGGCTTCGTCACTGGCTCGGCTACGCAATCAAGCTTCTCGGGTGTCGCGTCGCTACCACTCTCGGCCGTTTCCTGTACGAACACTTCCAGTTGCGCGACGATCGCTGCCAACGATAGCCGTTCCTTTGGATCAAAGCGACACGCGCCGACCACCAGCGCCCACTGTGCCTCACTGAAGTTGTGCGGCTTTTCAAACAGGGCGCGACCGCGCCGGACGTGGTCGCTCACGAGCTCGTCTGGGTCGTCCATGCCCCACGGATACTCGCCCGTCACGGCCTCCACCACACACATGCCAAACCCGTACGTATCGGACGCTACTGTTGGTTCGGCCCCATTCAGCACTTCGGGTGCTTTCCATCGTGGCGCGCCGACCCGCGTAGGCTTCAAGTACGTCGCCTCGTGAGGGTGCAATGCTTCTGCTTGATTGTTGGTGTCCTCGGCTTCTGGCTCCGGAAGGTTCTGCTGCTGTTGGATCCGACTGAGTCCATAATCGCTCACCTTGGCCTTGCCGTCACGACCAATGAGGATGTTGTTACACTTGAGATCACAGTGCACGATGCCACACCCATGAAGATACTGAAGACCCAGTGCCGCTTCGTACAACGTACGCCACACTTCTCGCTCACGTCTCGCTGGCTGCTTCGTTAGTCCATGCAAATACCGATCCAGTTGACCAAGCGACGCAAACTCCGACACCAGAAACTTCTCACCGACGTGACACGCCCCAAAGAGCTGCAGCACATGCGGATGATACAGCTGACTCCAGATTGCTACTTCCTTCTCAAACTCGGCGTCGTCGTCAGCAAACACTTTCTTGATCACAGCGCGCGAGCCCATCCACTCGCCATGGTGGACTGAGCCGAACGCACCCTTACTGAAGAAGCGGAAGGCGTCGAAGGCCACTTCGTAGTGTGGAATAAACCACTCCGGTACATGCACGCCGGGCATCGACCGCATGGTCTCACAGGCCGCGTGGATTTCGGGTGCTGGGATCGACGGGTAGGCGTCGCGGTGGCTCGTCAGCTCAAAGAGCAAGCACGTAGCCGTCTCCGCGTCGATCACACCGACGCGTTTGAGCGAATCGCGCAGGGCCTGTAGCTGTGCGTGACGGGTTTCGTGCCAACGCTCGCGCCACGCATGGACGTTGCCTGTCGTGGGTGTCGTCGCTGTTGCGTGCAGCTCGTTGTGCTGGGTCAGGAGAAGATCGATCTCGTTGTGGAACGAAAAGATTCGACTAGCATGGCGCCGCTGGGCAGCAAACCGTGCTGCGTGGCCCGTGCTTGCTTGGGCTTGAAGTTCGTTCTTGAAGCGTGTGAGAATGTCCTGGATCCGCTGGTCGATACCCAACGGTAGTGTGCTGGCGTCTGCAAGAGCCTTTGCCGTTTCCCACGCTTGGTACAGACGCTGGAACACTTGCACCTGCGTCGTCTCCGTTTCTCCGTTGAGAAGTGAAAACACGAGCATGAAACTTTGTTCCATCTCGTGGCTCTTGTTGATTACACGGGTAGTAGTACCGCTAGTGCCATCGCGATCGGTCGACAAAACTGCCGCCGTCGATGTCGTTTCGGCGGCGAGGACCGTCAGCTCCGCCACGACGTCCGAGATTTTTAGCCGCTTGCGAGACGACGAAGCGATCATTTGTGCCACAAACGCCCATTCGCGCGTGCTGAACTCGGCCGGTTTGCTTGGGGGCACCGAGGCCATGATCAATTGTTTGACGTTCTTGTTCATCGCGGCTTCAAACGCGTACGGCAATTTTCCGCTCACGACTTCAACGATACACATGCCGAGCGCATAGACGTCACTCTCGTACGTCGGATTTTGCCCCAGTATGACTTCTGGCGATTCCCACAAGAAGTCGACATCGTCCTCGGGAGCTGTACCGTAGCCAAACGCTGCCAGCTTCACGAGACCGTCGTCGCCAACGAGAATGTTGTCGCCCATCAAGTTGCGATGCACAATCCCTCGCTCGTGGAGATACTGAACACCGAGCGCGACGTCGCGTAGCATCGCCCACGTACGATGCTTGTTCTCGGCCACAAATGACCGAAGCGTACCGTTCTGTGGATGCTCCATGACCATGCACGGCTTCTCGCCACAGTGGCATGCGCCATAGAGCTTCATCACATGCGGGTGGCGGAGCGGATACAATTTGCTTACTTCGCTCCGGAAGAGCCGCTGCATCAGGTGTCGATCCATGTCGAGCTCCTCAGCATGGGCGAACATGGGCTCGACAAGCAACACACGGGAACCGTTCCACGTGCCGGCAGAGACTTGTGACAGCGAGGTCGTCAGGCGCGAAAACGGTTCGATCACATCAATGCTTGAGCGATCGATAAACCACGGTGGATCTGGCCTGCGCGTTATCGCGTCTCGTTCGCTCGCGGGAGTCTCTCCATACAGCTCGTACAGGCAGTGTCGCGGCCAGATTTTGTCGTCGTACTCGGTCGCCCCATCGACTTGATCGAGCACCGCTGCGGTCGCAAAGAAGCCCTCCATCATCGCCATGGCCGCAGCGGTGTGGCCATCCACGTCTCGAGCATTCGGGTCTGCTCCGTTTGCGACCAGCAATGCGGCGATCACTCGATGATCACTTTGGGCGGCAAGATGCAGTGCCGTCTGTGCGTCCGTTGTTTGGAGCGTTGTGGAGGCGCCTCGCTCCAGAAGCATCTCACACACCGATGCATGGCCGCGCAGTGCGGCGATGTTCAGTGCGGTCCACTGATCAAAGCTCTGGGTATTGATGTCGACGCCATGGTCGAGCAAGCACTGCACGACGTCCACTTGCTCTTCTTGGGCCGCGACCACCAGCGGCGTCCAGCCGTCCTCCTGCCGGATCTCCGGGTCGGCTCCGTTCTTTAACAGCGACGCGACAATACGAGCGTGGCCATTCATGGCGGCACAATGGAGTGCCGAGAACCCGTTGATGCCCCTGCGGTCGATCAAGGCGCCGTGCGCGAGAAGCATCTCAACGATTGATGCAAACCCCTTGACGGACGCCATCAACAGCGGCGTCATCTCACCCACGTCGATCGTGTCCGTGTCGGCGCCGCTGGCGAGCAGGAACTGCACAACGTCGACCCAACCCTTGGTCGTCGCACACTGCAGGGGTGAGACTCCCCTGCTATTTGCTGTCTCCAAGTTGGCGCCGTGGCGTACCAACCGTTCGACAAGACTCAACTCGCCGAGACCTGCCGCAACGAACAGAGGGGTCTGCTGGTGGTGATCCGGCGTGTTCACTAGTTCCTGCTTCGCCTCGAACATGCCGGTCTCGTGCAGTGTCTCGAGAATGTGAACGGCCAAGTGTTGATTTTCTGTCCGACACGCTTGCATCAGCACGGTGTAGCCGTCGTCGTCGACTGCAGTAACTGACGCCCCTCGCTCTAGCAGACAGGACACAACGTCCGTGAAGCTCCTCTCGAGTGCGAGATGAAGCGCCGTCTGTCCGTGCGGACCATGGGCGTCGACGTCGGCGCCAAAGCGGCACAACAAATTGATCATGTCGACGTTGCCGTTCACCGCCGAGAACAGCAGCGGTGTCATCGACGTCGAGGTCCGGCGCTCGGTCATTGCCCCTCGCTCCAATAGCAATGCACAGACCACCATGTGGTCGTTTCTCGCTGCGATACTCAACGGCGTCCAGTGATCCACGCTCTCGCCATTCACGTCAGCACCATGGTCCATCAAGAGTCGAGCAACGTCTACACGCCCATTCTCAGCCGCGCCCAACAGCGGCGTCCACCCTGCTGCGCTGTGTCGAATCTCGGGGTCCGCTTGGTGCTTCAACAGCGACGCCACGACTGACGTGTGGCCGTCCATGGCCGCCAGATGCAGCGCCGAGTACCCATTGGTCTTGATGTGGCCGACGTTCGCGCCGTGCGCGAGCAGCATGTCGACGATCGAGACCAATCCGTCCTGCGACGCAATCACCAGTGGCGTCGACCCGCCTGCTAACGTCGTGGTTTCCGTGTCGGCGCCGCTGGCCAGGAGGAACTGCACAATCGCCTCGTGGCCCTCGATCGTTGCGGTCGTGAGGGGTGCGAATCCGTTGGTGTCCGGAATCTCCAAGGCGGCACCATGACGCACCAAGACTTGGACAAGACCGACATGTCCACGTTCTGCTGCGACATTCAGTGGCGTCATGTTGTCCACATCACGCGGTTTGTTCACCAGCTCCCGCTTCATCTTCGTCTGCCCCGCGTCGTCGAGTCGCTTCAAGAGCTGCAGGACGAAATCGTCCTCTCCGTTGACGCACGCACGCAGGAGCACAGTTTCACCGTCGTCGTCCACCGCGTCGATCGATGCGCCGTGGTCCAGCAGCGTCCACACGGCACGCGAGTCGTTCCGACCGAGCGCGAGGTGAAGCGCCGTGGAACCCTGCGCACTACGCGCCTGGACATCAGCCCCAGCGCGACACAGCAGCTCGATCATCGGTACGTCGCCTCTCGCTGCCGCGAGATGGAGCGGCGTGTTATCGGTCGGCGTGCGGCGCTCAATCGACGCGCCTCGCCGAAGGAGGAACTGCGCGACGTCGACGTGACCGTGTGAGGCCGCAGTTTGGAGCGCCGTCCATCCAGCGTCATTGCGGCAGTCGATAGAATCGACGAGGCTGTCGCTGCAGAGCTGTACACGGATCACATCGCCGTCGCGCGCAGCGGCAACCAACGCATTCGCTGCTGATGTAGGCGCGTCCGGCATCGGCTACTTGGAGGAGGAGGGAGGATAGAGCGCCACGGGCCGAGAAGCGGAACCGAAACGGGACCACCTCATACGGCGGGAACAGCATCTTGCCCATCCCTCCTCTCCTCACTGGCGGCACGCCTTGCTTTGGGACGGTTTGATCAGACAGGCGCTCCCTCGCTTGCTTGGGGAGAGTTGTTGGGGAGAGTTGCCATGCTTGAAGAGTTTTGGCTCCAATGTGGAGCATGTCACTCACGGTTGAAGTCATTCGCATGGGTATGTCACTACAGTGCTAGGCACAGATGTGGGGGTCATTGTACATTGTAGCGGAGGCAACATGGCTCAACACGACGACAGCAACAAGGACTTCCGCGTCGGTTGTGCTTCCAGTCGGGTCGATCCGCTCAACGTCGTTTCAGACCATGAGCAGCCGAAAGCCAGTACGGCAGTGGGCACAGAAGCACCCCACGCGTGTTTAGTCCAGTCAATAGCGGCTAGCGAGGCCTTTTGAACAAGATCCCGCCGTGAAGAAACTCCCAGACACCGACGCCAAACCGACGCCAAACAACCAAGACGGTGATGGTCGTTCCGTCTACCAGGATTCTTCATAGTGTGTCGTGGGTCGTTTCGTCGCGTCAGGTCCAGCATACTGAGTGTCACCAACTTCCGACAAAGCCGCTCGGTCTTTCCTCGACGTCTCCGTGATCGCGTCGGGCTCCGGCTCCCGCTCGGCGACGTTGACGCCGTCCATCTCGTTGGGCTCAGCGCCGTCAGCAGTGTTACTAGTCCCCATCGTCTCCTCCGCAAACGCTTGAAGCTGTGCGACAATTGACGCCAGCGGCAGACGCTCCGTCGGATCAAAACGACACGTATCGACGACCAGCGCCCACTGCGTGTCACTAAAGTTCTGCGGCTTGTCAAACAACGCGCCACCGCGCCGGACGTGGTCGCTCACAAGTTCGTCACGGTCATCCATGCCCCACGGAAGCTCACCAGTCACGGCCTCGACCACGCACATGCCAAATGCGTAGATATCTGACTCGACTGTCGGGTCGGCGCCGTTCAGTACTTCAGGCGCCTTCCACCGTGGCGCACCAACGCCCGTCGGCTTCAAGTACGTCACTTCATCATGCTGCGAGCTGTCCTCTCGGTGAACAGGGCTAAGCGACTCGGGCTTCAGGTGAGACTCCTGCACCTGCATGCGACTGAGTCCATAATCGCTCACCTTGGCCTTGCCGTCACGACCAACGAGGATGTTGTTACACTTCAAGTCGCAGTGCACGATGCCGCGAGCGTGCAAATACTCCAGGCCAAGAGCTGCCTCGTACAGCGTGCGCCACACCTCACGCTCGCGCTTCGCTGGCTGCTTCTTTAGACTCCGCAAATATCGATCCAGCTGCCCAAGCGACGCAAACTCCGACACGAGAAACTTCTGACCGACGTGACACGCTCCAAAGAGTTGCAGCACATGCGGATGGTACAGCTGGCTCCAGATTGCGACTTCCTTCTCAAACTCGGTGTCATCGTCAGCAAACACTTTCTTGATGACGGCACGCGAGCCCATCCACTCGCCGTGGTGCACCGAACCGAACGCACCGCGACTGAAGCTCTGGAAAGCGTCGAAAGCCACTTCATAGTGCGGAATGAACCAGTCAGGAACACACACGCCAGGCATTGTGCTCAGTGTACAGCGCGCAGTGTGTGTGATGGGTGGCGGAATCGACTTGTATGCATCGTGGCGCTCGGTGAGCTCGAAGAGGAGGCACGTGGCTGTCTCTACATCCATTGCATCAACCGATTCCAGCAATGCTTCTAATGCGTGTTGCTGCTCGAGACGGTGCGCGTCCCATCGTTCGCGCCACGTGTGTACATGTGTCGCCACTGCTCTGCACAACTGGTCGTGCTTCCCCAGGAGACGATCGATCTCGTTGTGGAACGAAAAAATGCGGTCGGCGTCTTGTCGTTGCGCGGCGAACGTCGCAGCGCGGTTCGTGCTTGCCTGCGTCTTGAGATCATTGATGAAGCGCGCGAGAATATCCTGTAGGTGTCGTAGTATCAGCCGTCCACTGGGTGGCGGGTGGGTGTCAACTGCTTGTTGCCAAACGTCGTCAAGACGACGCAGCACTTGGCGTTGTGGTGAATCGGTATCGCCTTCACTATCGCCACGGTTGTCGCTGTTGAGAAGGGCAAGTGCTGTTTCAAACGCTTCGTTCACGTCGCCGTCGTCGACGACCGTACCGACAGCGGTGCCGCGATCGGCCACCAAGTGTCTCGCCTCCTGCTTCTCGTGGTGAGCGAGCGCTATGAGTTCGCGCACGACGTCCGAGATCTTCACCCGCTCGAGAGGTCGAAAACAAATCATTTGCAGCACCAACGCCCATTCGCGAGTGTCAAAGGCGATCGGCTTCTGAGGAGGCTTTCCGGTTGAAATCCGGTCTCTCACATTGTGGTTCTTGGACGTTTCGTAGGCGTACGGCAATTTTCCACTCACGGCTTCAACAAAGCACATGCCCAGCGAGTACACGTCACTCTCAAAGGTCGAGCCTTGCTCTGCCTCCATCACTCGCTCCGGAGCTTCCCACAGAAAGGCTGAATCGTCGCCGAGGGACTGTGAGTACAGTCCAAACCCCGTGAGCTTGACGAGGCCGTCGTCACCAATCCGAATATTGCCACCCACGAGTCTGCCATGCACGATCCCTCGCTCGTGAAGGTACTGTAGGCCTAGTGCGACCTCAAGCAGTATTGCCCACGTCCGATGCTTGTTCTCGGCAACATACAACCGCAGTGTGCGGTTCTGAGCATGCTCCATGACCAAGAATGGCGTCTCTCCAAGGTGGTTCGCTCCGTACAGCTTGATTACATGCGGGTGGCGGAGCGAATAGAGCTTGCTGACCTCGGACCGGAACATCGTCTTCTTCATCTTCAATTCTTGCTGCTCAGCACCTCGCAAGAAGGTGTCTTTGTCAGTGTCGCTGGTTTCCTGCCACAGGGCGTTCACGAACACAGGCTCGACAATCACGACGCGTGAGCCACCCCACGTGCCAATAGAGACTTCCGCGAAGTACGTCGCGAGATGTGGGCACGGTTCCACCGATCGAATGCTCGAGCAGTCAATGTACCATGGCGGATCTCGCCCCCGTGCTTCCTCACTGCGCGTGCTCACCCCGAACAATTCGCGAAGGCTTTGCCGTGGCCAGATTTCGTCATCATACGCCGTCGTCGAAGCTCCGGCAGCTTCCTCCAAGAGCTCGGCCGACGGAAAGTGACCTTCCATCATGGCCGTGTAGGCAGGCGTGTAACCGTGATAATCGAGAGCACTTGGGTCTGCCCCAACACGTAGCAACACGCGAATGATCTCTTCATGACCTCGGAACGCCGCCCAATGTAAACCCGTCATCTCTCCCTGCTGTAGACAAGCCGTTGAGGCGCCTCGCTCCAGAAGCAATTCAGTGAGAGCGACGTGCCCGTGCACAACCGAGATTGTCAACGGTGTCGCGTGGAAATCGCTGTGGGAATCGATATCGACGCCGTGGTCGAGCAAGCACCGAACGACCTCAATGTGTCCATTCTGAACCGCCGCTACCAGTGGCGTCCCTCCTTCGCGCTGTCGGATCTCTGGGTCTGCACCATGCTTCAACAGCGCCTCGACAATCGCGAGGTGGCCCGCCATGGCCGCAAGGTGGAGCGCCGCGTAGCCGTTCACTTCCCTATGATTTACGTTTGCACCATGCGCGAGAAGCCTGTCGACGATCCGTCCAAATCCTTTCTTGGCCGCGATCACGAGCGGCGTGCATGCTCCCAACTGGGTCGTCTCCGTGTCGGCCCCGCACGTAAGAAGAACGTCCACGACCATGTCGTGGCCCTCTGACGTCGCATTGATCAGTGGCGAGGCCCCGTTGCTGGCTCTGGTCTCCAAGTCGGCGCCATGGTGGACCAAGGCGGTGACCAGCTTCACGAACCCACGCTCCGCCGCCATGATAAGCGGCGTCGTCGCGTTGTTCCAGCCCGCTGTGTTCACGATGCTTCGCGTGGTCTCGCTCGCGCACGTCTTGTTCTGTTGCTCCACGACCCGAACCGCAAATGGCTCGTCGGCATGCAAGCACGCGAGTATGAGCACGGTCGTGTGCTCGTTGTCAACCACGTCGAGCGATGCGTCATGGTCCAGGAGACACGTGGCCACGTCCATGAACTTGAGTGCGAGGGCGAGATGCAGCGCGGTTTTCCCGTACCGGTCGTGGGCGTTGACGTCGGCACCAAAGCGGCACAGGAGGTCAGTCATCTGCACATTGTCTCGCGTCGCTGCCACATGAAGCGGCGTGAACGACTCGTCTGTGCAACTCTCGGTCGATGCGCCTCGTTTCAGTAAGAACTGCGCAACGGCCATGTGCTTGAGCGCCACCGCGACAAGCAGCGCGGTCCATCCGGATTCGTTGCGGCAGTCAATGTCATTTACGAGGCCGTCGGCCCACATGGCCGTGACGACGTCCAGTTGTCCGTGCTGAACGGCATCCATGAAGGCTGAGTCAGCCGAATGGCGCACCGTCGGTGGATCTTCCTTCTGCATGATGCTCGTGGTCTAGAGACGCGAGGGATGAAGAGTCTTGTGCGTCGGAGCCGGCACGTTGGAGAATGCGAGCAACCGATGCTGCCGCGGTGTTTTGTTGCCACGCCAAATGCTGGGTACACTGTCTCCCCCTTGTGGTGTTGACCCGCGACTGATTGGCACGCGTGTACAGTAGTCTCTTCTCACACAGGCCAAGTCACGTATCACTTCTGAACCCATGTCACTGAATCCATACTACCCACCCACGCACGGGCTGCCACTTCTGCCGATGTTCTAGACGTAACTCGACGCGTCTGACGACGTCGCCATCTCGATTTTGGCAAACATATCCTGGATACTTGCTGCTCGGTGCAACAGCAGGACTGCCGCAACCTTCATCCATCCCTTATAGCGAGGTCACCAGCGAGGCGACCGTGAAAGTCTCGAGCAGTTGGGTTGGCCCTCGCGACCAGCAACAAGCAAACCATCTGTGCATGATCCCTCGAGCCGCTCTGCGCCATGCTTGAGAAGCATCTGCCTGAGCGCCACGGCGCCACTGGTGCTCCTGGTATCAACGGAACGTGCCGTCTCGCCGTGGTCTCGTTGTCAAATGCGCACGCTTGCATGAGCACTAGCACGTCGTTGTCATCGGCCACGCTGACAGATGTGGTGTGCTGGCAGGCTGCTCATCGTAGGTATGCGGTCATGCGTATTTGCTACATCCTTGTACATAAGAAGTTGATGCGGGGGCGACACAACACCGCTCGAGACAAGCAATTGGAGCTGCTCACCAAGACTCTTCGTACGTCGGCCCCACGGCCTTCACTGGCGTCTGCTCACACGACGAGTTGGCCATGGCGACTGGCGAAGAGGCCACCCGAGGCGCTGCGTCCTCGCTGCTCGCCGACGTCGTCTCCGGCTCGGGCTCACTTCGTTCATCACGCTGGCTCGATAAGATATCCTCGCGACCTTGTTTTGCGTGATTAGCAAACGCATGAAGCTGTCCAACGATTGCTGCCGACGGAAGACGCTCTGTCGGATCAAACCGGCACGCACCAACCACCAGCGCCCAGTGTTCGTCACTGAAACCCTGCGGATTGTCAAACAACGCGCCACCGCTACGCACGTGGTCGCTCACGAGTTCGTCTCGGGCATCCATGCCCCACGGGTACTCGCCCGTCACAGCCTCGACCACACACATCCCGAACGCATAGACGTCAGACTCGGCCGTCGGGTCACCGCCATTCAGTACTTCAGGAGCCTTCCACCGCGGCGCGCCGACCCGCATCGGCTGGACCACCACAGCTGACTCGTTACCATCATCACGAATCTTACCAGTATCTGCTTCTGGCTCGTGCAGCTGCTGATTCAGGCTCAGCCCGTAGTCGCTCACCTTGGCCTTGCCGTCGCGGCCGATCAAGATATTGTTACACTTGAGATCACAGTGCACAATGCCACACCCATGAAGATACTGAAGACCCAATGCCGTTTCGTACAACGTACGCCACACTTCTCGCTCACGTCTCATTGGCTGCTTCTTCAGACTCTGCAAATACCGATCTAGCTGCCCAAGTGATGCAAACTCCGAGACCAAAAACTTCTCACCAACGTGACACGCCCCAAAGAGCTGCAGCACGTGTGGATGGTACAGCTGACTCCAGATTGCGACTTCTTTCTCAAACTCGGCATCGTCGTCAGCAAACACTATCTTGATCACAGCGCGCGAGCCCATCCACTCGCCGTGGTGCACCGAGCCGAATGCGCCGCGACTGAAGCTCTGGAAAGCGTCGAATGTTACTTCGTAGCGCGGAATGAACCAGTCAGGTAAGTGCACGCCGGGCATTGAGCTCAGTGTGCAACAAGCCGCATGGATATCGCTAGGAGGGATCGACGTGTAGGCGTCGCGCCGTCTCGACAGCTCGAAAAGCAAGCACGTGGCTGTCTCGACATCCAGCGAGGTGACGCTGGTGAGAGAGGAACCAAACGACTGGAGCTGCCGCCGACGGTGCTCGAACCATTGATCACGCCACACGTGAACGTCAGTTTTCTCTCCAACGTCGAGTGGTCCGAGCTGCTCGCTGTGCTTATCAAGGAGGCGGTCAATGTCGTTGTGAAACGAGAAAATGCGGTCGGCACGCTGTCGCACTGCGGCGAAACTCGCTGCGCGGTTCGTGTTGGCTTCCGTCTTCATATCGTGTATGAAGCGATCGAGAATGACTTGCAGGCGAGGTAACACGAGCTGGGTGTCCTCCCGTGGAAGAAGTTTTGACGATCGCCAAACACTATACAGACGGCGAAGAACTTGGACATGTGGCGTCGCAGTCTCGCACTCGTCGCCGGCAGTCTCGTGTTCGTCGAAAAAGGAAAATGCGAGCGCGAATTCGCTT
>JAADXQ010000307.1:0-15764 GCA_023337915.1 Pythium angustatum | reverse complement strand
GCTCCAAGCCACTGCAATGTACTAACTGATTTAACGGACACCTGTTTTCTCGGGTCACAGTCGCCTCTTACATTAGGGAAAAGTGGCGTGACCTATGGTCACTGTGACCCTTCTATGACCTGTAGGGAATTCTTCCGAGCGCGTCACCACGGTCGCCAGGCGGCCTGCTGCACGTGCCGTTGCGTCCAGTGCCACGTACCATGGTCTTTCTTCAACCGGTCCTGTAGAGTACTGTACGGTACTGTAGCTGGCTGGGCGGGGAGGGCGAGGAGAAGAGAGGAGAGGAGTCGCTCTCACCTAGGAATCCTGGACGGAGCCCGTTGCGGTGATAAAGGTTCTCACCGCGCGACCCTACCATTGACGTACGATTCGCCGTAATTTTCATGAAGCTCACGGGTACACGTACCACGTTGCGGTGATCGCGAGGCATCCTGGCGTCGCGTCGAATCGATCGATTGCTGTCTGCCGTCTGCCGTCTGCGGGAGACTCGCGCCATGCACCAGAAAGTCCAATTTGACGCAGATCACGGCAACCGACTCACCACGGAATTCGGCCTTGACGCTTCAGTTTAGTTCAGTACGGTACACTCTCCAGGCACATCCAAGACTGTTTCTCGCGTGCCCACAACTACAGTATTACTGGACGGGTGCAGTCCATCAACGGCGCGATCGCTGGCTTCACGACCACGCGACCACGGCAGAGGAACCGAACCGAACGATTTGGACATACACCACGCGCAGAAGGCGTAGGCTCCATGGCTCCGCGGCCGCTACTGTACCAGCCGCCGATATGATCGCGACATCCCCCGTGATACTATCCATCCTGAGTACTGTACTAAAATACATGGATTCCATGATTCCGTTCTTTGCCATAGTCCCGTTGTTGTTGTCGCTGTCGCTGCAGCTGCGTCGCGCCTCCTTCGTTGTGTCTCTCACCCTCGCTGCCATTGTACAGCACGGCACACGCGTGAGCAGCGTCCAGCCCGTCTCGTCAATGAACGCGTCCCTGTCCCAGGCATCGGCCGTCGTGATGGCGCGCCAGACCAGCACGACGCGCTGGTCGTCGTTGCCTGCAAAGCGCCGGATCACAACGCTCGACGTGAGTTCGATGGCGTCGCCACGCACGACGCGGGTCTCGCGGAGCCGCACAGTCTTGACGTCATGACCGACCGGCTCCAGCGGTGTGACGGCCCACGTCGCAAACGCTAGCGGCGCGATCGCCTGCCAGAGCGCACGGCCGCAGCGCGCGACGTCGCACGCCATCACGTCGGACTCGCGCATCTCCAGTACGAGCTGCTCGTCGTGTTGGCCCACGACGCGGCTGTGGACCGCCGAGCGGAACGCACCGCTATCGTTACTGTTGTGATCGGCGTGTGTCGTCGAGGTAGGCGACCACGCGGTCCCCGTGCAGTAGCGTGAACCGCGTGGAGCTGGCTCGCGCAATGCACGGCAAGCACACTCAGCGACAAGAGCGGACCGCGGAGCACGGACGCAAACGCAAACGGAGCTGCCGCTGCGTGCCCCAACCACGCATCGAGTGCACAGCGGGCCGTGCGCATCTGCTGCCACACGGCCGCGCGGAGACGACGGTTCTCGTCGTCTGCAGCAGGTTGCGTCGGTGAGACCACACGCTGCGCGTCGTAGTGCTGTTGGAGCGTTTGCAACTGCGTCTCGAGCTCATCGACGAGGCGTCGGAGGAACGCAAGCTCGGCGTGGAGTCGCTCACGCGACGGGTTCTTTATGGGCGTTTTCGTGACGCGTCGCCGCAGCTTGGTCGTGGTCGTGGGCTTGACCATGGTGTGCGCTGGGGTCTCGTCCGCTGTCGAAGTCCACGTCGCTCTTATCGGTCGAACGACTCGGTGCGGAGAGGAAGAGAGGAGAGGAAGCACGTGCCGGCTCCTGTACTATGTCCCGACAGCAGCGAGCATGGAGACGGGGAGACGAAAGAGGCGGCGCCGGACGCGCTGTCTCCTGTCACCTCTGGACCAGGTGGTTCGTCTGTCTGGCGGATGCACGTATTGTAGTTTGTTCAACACATCCTTCTTATCAGAACTAGGTGTCAAGCACTGTTTTGTGTTATTTGCGAAATACACACTGTCTGCGATGCCGTCTCCGGTGCTGCGGACGATGCCAAGCGATCTCAGTCTCCCTCGTCAATGCCGTCGACAGTGCAGACCGGATCGACCCACGGGGATACAGAGCACAGTACTGGGTACTCTCCTATCTGGCGACAGCGGCACCCATCTCGGTCGTCATGCTTGCCAGGCTTGAGGGTTGCTGGTTGCTCGTTGGCCCCCTTGACGCGGTTGAGGTGGACGATTCGTAACTGTAATACTCTACCTACGGGGCGGAGCCAGTCACTGGATTGGCTGACTTCACAGTCAGTGAGCAATGGAGGGAGTCGGTGTCGGTCGCCATGCACTCACGGCTCTTGGCCGGTTCGTGTGAACCCGCGCGACCTGGAACATCGACGCTACGCTACCCCCAAAACGAGCCAAAGTGCCGCTGTACATTTACAACCACGCGTACCGGAGACGACGCAAAGCATCGTTTTCTTCGTCTACTCTGGGTACTGTTGCCACTCGTTTGCCTAGTGTCTCACACGCCAATGGACGCCACGAGCGACGCGTCGCTGCATTCCGTCGCAAACTCTCCGGATTGGTGGTCATGCTGCTGGTGCGCTGATGTGTGGGGTCGGTGCGCATTGATAAACGCCGCCATCTTTTCTTGCTGTAGCTGCCGTAAAATCGCATTGAGCGCGTAGATCTCCGCACGTCGTCGCTGGCGGAGTTGCTGGTCATGTTCCTTCTTCATTTTGTCGCTCTCTTGCTTCTTCACACGGAGCTTTTCTTGCTCCTGCTTTTTCTCGAGCTCGGTGCGTTTGCGCTCGGTCACGCGGACCTGAGAACGCTTGGCGAGGTCGGTGGTCGCGGCGCCATGGTGGCCCTGCGGGTGGTGCAGGTGGTGCGAATGAATGTCGAGCGAGTCGCTCGAACTACTTGGTGTCAGCATCAGCTTGCTACCCAAGTCGCTGCCCACCGAGTCTTGGTTCGCGATGGCTGAGGGTGGCGCGCGGCCTTCACGATCGCTTCGCGGGCTTCGGATCGCACGGAAGCCAGAACCGACAGGGAGATCTATCAACATGACACGAGTGAATTTATCCGTGATGCGTGACAATCGATCGTGGGGAGCCTCGTACCATGGTCAAGAGAGAGTGTGAGGGCACTTCCTGCGGCTTTGGCGTCGTCAACCTGCACCATAGTCGTCGGCGGCGCTTGAGTTGGCTGGTGTCTTCACTGGGAACCTACAAGACTCCGCAATGCAGCTCGATGCCTCCCACATGCAGAATGAAGAGGGCCAATGTCCTGTATTTATAGACGCGAGGGTAAATCCGCTCGTGGAATGTACGTACAGGATTTCATCCGTCGGTACGTACGTGAGCTCGGCTTCAGTGCTAGGTCGAAGAAGGCGGTGCCGGGGCAGTTGGCTTTGGCTGCTGGCGCATCACCTGCGATGGCAAAAGAAGGCTCGGGGCTTTCTGCGTGGCAGCAGTTTTCTCTGCTTTCGGGCCCTTCGGCACCCATTTTTGCTTCACTGTCTTTCCCTGTTCTTCGTTGGTCGCTGGGGCAACCACTGCTTGCTCTGCACCCTGTTGCGTCTTGTTCTTCAACTCTTTCTTGACCGGCTCGGCACCAAGAGGAGGATACTCGGTCAGTGAGGCCACTGGCGCAGGTGCTGGTCCCTTCTTCTGAGGCCCTCGGCGGTTGTCGTGTTGCGACAGCGACTGGGCACCAGCGTCCGGAACCTGGTACACCTGCGGTGGGAGGGGTGACGCGATCATGTACGGATTGACAAAGCCGGGCTGGAACCCGTGCGGGTGACCTCCATGAGCGAAGTGGGGTGGGTGCTGATGCAGCAGGGGCTGGGTGGGTGGAAACAGCGGCAGCGGTGGAGCGGGCATGGAGGAGCTACCGTTTGCGAGTGGGAAAAGACCAGCGAGCGGGTTAGCAGGTACTTGCTCAACAGGCTGAGGCGCGGCAGCTGCTGCGGCAGTGAACAGAGCAGCAACTGACGGCGCCACTTCCTCCGAAGCAGCAGCGGAGTTAAACAGAGCTGCAACGTTTGGTGCGAGCGGCTCTTCCGATGTTTGATGCGACGGAGTAGGTTGCTGCAACTGTTTATCCGGTTCTTGACCACTCCACTTCTTCATAAGCGACTTGATCTTAGCGGGATCTGGCGGAGGAGGGGCAGGAGCGGCCGGTGAAACTTCTGGGACCACAGGCTGTGCCGCAGCTGCGGCTACCATTGCCGGTGTCAACATTCGTGGTGCATTGTCGGCAACTGGCGACGGCTTACGCGGCTTTCGATTGTTGGAGCTCACCACGACTGCTTCTTTTCCCACCTTGTTTGGTTTCTCTTGTGCTTGCTTTGACTTTCGCCGAGAGGGCTGATCTGTTGCGACGTGCTGCGTTTGTTCGCGCTCTCGCGGGTTTTCAACGCCTGGTGGAGACGAGATACACATCACGTTGTTCCACACAACAATCTTGCCTCTGTCAAGAGTCGTGGACCCGTAGAGTGGCTCACCACCCGTGAAGCTTTCGTCGAAAAGAACTTCAACACACTTGCTGCTCACGTGAGTAGCCACGATCGTTCCGCGATGTCCGAACGGCACACCTCTCGAGCTAATGTTGATCACACGATCACCAAGGCGCGGTGGTCCGGGATTCTTCGATGCTGATTCTGCGACAGTACTCCCAGTGAGGTCTTGGTTTACGAGCGGATTCGGCCGGAATAAATCTCCGGCAAACACCTCCGCAACGACCGGATTTTCTTTCTCAAGCGCCGCGTGCTTCTCTCGTTCTTTCGCACGCAATGACCCGGCCACTTCCACAGCGCGCATGGCATTGAGCGACATGTACTTCGAGGACAATGGAATATGCTTCGAATGTTCCTTCTTGCCCAGGCGTTGTTCATCTATCCAAGCCACGATTGCCTCTGCCTTCTTCTCGATGAGTATCTTGTCCGAGATGCCGAAAATGTCCTTGCCACTGTACGACGTTGCAAAGCCAAGCTTGTCGAGGTTGGCAAAAACCTCGGGGAATTCAACCTTGTACGCAGCAAGAACGGCGATCGTGCGGTCAGTGTACTCCCAAGTTGTACCGGCAGCGCCGCCGTTGCTGTTTCCACCCCCACGTCTTGAAGAATCACGTTGTCCACCATCAAGGTTCACATCACTGCCCACGATCTTGACGATATCACCCTTGGTCCACACGTTTTCGCCACCTTGCCCGTCAGAGCCATTGGTGTTTGCCTTGGAGACTAAACGGCAGAATCCGGGCAAGAGCAGTTCTTTGCGGAAACGAAGGTTGAGACCAATCTCAAAGTCACCCGGCTTGATGTAAACACTACCCGTGAGCAATCCGAGTGAAGTAGTTGAAATGCCGAGCTTCTGGGCAACCATGTACCCCGGGTAATACTTGTCCACAATCTGATCCGAGATCACGTAACCGAACGGTGGTTCCTTGTCGATGGTGTTGACATGTACACGCACTTTGTTCGACGCGGGAATGGATTCTTGAATCGTAGCAGTACAACCCAACCACTTTCCGCGGGTGACGAGCGCAATTGAGTTCTTTGGAAATCGCTCCTCCAAAGCCACTGGTCCAGATTCTTCGAATCGCGCATCGAATAACTTGCGGTTCACGACAGCGAGCTGGAGAGGCACGACGGCTTCAGATAGGCCAAACTTCTTCTCAACAGCGCCACTGATCGGGTTGGAGACCATGCCTTGCAAAGGAAGCACGTGGAGAATCACTGAGATGCCGAATTTGCCCAAATCGAGTCCACCACTACCAGGAGTGCCTCGACCACACAAAAGCTGGTAGCATTCGCTTTGGGCATACTGTGCCCACTGCGTCTTCTTTTCTGGTGCGTGGGCTGTAAACTCGACGCTGCCGCTTGACTCGTCAATTCGGTATTCACCTGAAAGGGTGCTGACTCCCATCACCTTCGCCTCGTGAAGGTTCGGCCAGTTGACAAGTGCAGTCTTTCCAAGAAGCTCGTGAGGATTCACCGCCTGCTCAAATGGCGCTGTAGGTGGCAGCTGGAGGATCAATGTTGCCTTCCTTGAACCCATACCGAAACAGTTGACGCGAATGTTCTCGACACGAACTGCTTCGAGAGGAATCGTGTAGAGGGAAGGGAAACCAGCCATAGGTAGCGTGACGCCGTCCATCAATTTACTTTCGAATCGGCCGCCGTTTACTTCAATGACAGGAAGATCGTACGGAGCAACGCGAGTCGAGCATGCAACGATATCGGAAAAACCAGGCACGCCTGGCAAACAGGATGGCACGGTCTCGAAAGCAAGTGGGTCGAACCAAATCCTCAAAGGCAGCCGCTGCAGCTTATTGCGCTTACGCTCCGCTTCCGTCAGGCGGTCGTCAGGGCAGTATTGCGCGATAGCACTCTTCAACAGCGCCGAGTCGATGAATGGCAAAATGTTCACGCCTTCCCATGCATTGCGCTTGCCTTCCATGTCAATGTCAAAAGTCACGGGGTAGAAATGCTTGATGGGAGACAGCGGGGACATCATAAGGAAGCGATACGGTTCCGGCACCAAGTGCGCGCTCGATGCTGGCAAGTTGGCCATCAGTTGCTCGAAAGGTCGTAGTGGGCCGTCGGCGTCAGGATCGTTTCCAAACCGAACATTCTTCACCACGTCCTCAATGTCGGTGAGGTCGGAGATCATCGGGGCATAGTGATACGGGTAGTACCACGACCACGACGGGGGACCCTGGAAGTAATAGTGCAAGCACCACACAATCGCCTCCATGTAATGCTTCTTAATCTTCTGCAGCCCCTTGTTGCGCGCGTTGCCGTCTCCACGCTTGATTCCAAACTTGCGCTCGTAGTACGTCCACTTCGTGTCCTGAAAGCTTTCGCTACCGCTCAGTAGCTCAAAAATCTCACGTTCCTCTTTCTCGATCTCGAGGGCACGCTTCGCTGCATCTTCACCCTCAACGGCCTCCAGCAGCTTCTTCTCCATCTCATCATCGGAGACACCGATATCATCGTCTTCATCATCATCAATAAGGGGCGGTAAGCGATCCTCATCCCCATCTTCATCATCGTCGTTCAGTAGAGACAGCGCATTCTGCACTTGTTCTTCGACAACTTCTACCTGCTTGCTGCGCACTCGTTCACCGCCACGTTTGTGCTTGCTGCGACGCGCTTCCTCGGCAGCTCGATCAATGAGAATATCTTCCTCCATCTCACCAATTGTCACAAACAGGTCTTGGAGCATGGGGATGTTGATCAGCTCACCATTTTTGGTGAGATACTGGCCAGCGTACTTATCGAGGTGTTCTCGATACACGCGCATGAGAAGCGGAATCGCGTCTTCGCTGATCTCGAGCGTCGGACTATGCGGGATGAAATCGTTGCCGAGCAAGTACGTGAGCAAGATGAAGTCATCAAGCATGCGCTCTCCGTTGAGTGGCGCCACCACCCGCATCTCCATCATGAGGTACTCGCGGAACAGACTCAAGTGCACGAGTTGCCACTGTTCCTCCGCAATCTTCTTCGCGACGACCTTGCTCGACTTCTGTTGGCCCCAGACAACGACTTCTCGCACGAGCGTAAAGTGCGGCTCGTGCGTCATGAGACCAAGCAACATCAAGTCGGCATCACTACCGTACATGCAGTGGCGCACATTCGCCTCGTAGCCCGGCGCCATCTTGCGGTGCCGAATAAAGTCCACGATCTTGTGCTCGCCTTCGCCGGGCACTTCCGAGCCAGAGTAGTACACTTCGAGACGGCTCCAGAGCGGGTCGTGCTTCATTTTGTAGCGCACAAACCAGACGAGGTACGTCGACAGCTCGTAGAGAAACTGCGTCCCGGGCGTAATGCAGTTCGAGTCAAAGCGCTGCGTCGGGACGACCGGCGCACCGCGGTTGCCGTTCTTCTCGTCGTCCAGCGAGATCTGGCGGTGGCGCTCTTTCTCGAGCGCTTCCTCGCGTTCCATACCGGCACGGAAGCGGCGCGAGCGCTGCTGGTTGAGCTTCGCACGCGGCGCCACGCCATCGATCGCAATGTACACGAGCTTCTTGGGCTTGATAATGTGCGTAATGAGCCGATCCATGTACGTAAAGATGTTGTGCAGCTGCTGTGGGAGCCCGAGCGTACTGAGCTCGCCGTCGGCGGCGTCCGTGTGCGTGCAGTTGTGGATAATGCCGTTCATGTCGAGGTAGAAACAGTCGAATTCGGGCAAGAGCGACACATCGGAGATCGGCTGGTTGATCAGCGGGTACCGCTCCGACATGTACCGGTAGAAGCGCGGGATGCCCATACTGAAGGCAGGTCACAAGTCACGGACGGACGTGTAGCACAGGGGAAGGCGCGTGGTCGCGTGGTCGCTTCGGCTGCGGCGGGTCGTTTCTGTTGTTGGGATCGATGAAGGGGGGAGGAACGTTGGGTTTGCGGCAGGGTGCAAGCGAAAGAAGTATACGGCCGAACCGGCATACAGACGCCAAGATCTTTCGGTTGGATCGGTGTTGCGCGACTGGGACAGTCTGTTGCGACCCCCGCGTGAGTGCCGGTGGAAACGAGAGGGAAACCTGAGTGATGGTCTCTGAATTGTACCCCCTCCCTCTCCGTGGGCGTAATCGATTACACCTCCCACCTTGAACCTCAGGACGGAACAGAGTCACTGTCACGAGGGAAGGGGATGCGCGCTGTGTTTCACAGTCGCCAGCGTTTGTGACCAGGTTCGAACCAGCATCCTTCCTTCCCTTCCCCACACGCTGGCAGCAGAAGACGGACCCGACGACCATCGCGGTATCTGCAGTATCCATCCCCACGGCCCTTGAAGAAGACGCACCGGCATCTCCGCGTCTCCACCCTCTCTTCTCTCGTATCGTGTTCTGTGTGGAGTTGCAGGAAATGGACGACGAGTACGATCTGCTGCGCGACGCCGCGGCGCTCATGGACGAGTTTGGGTCGTTTGGTCTCGACTTTCCCGAGCCACACGACGGCCATGGGCTCTCGGTGTCGAGTCCAACCGACACCGGCTTCATCCGTGCGTCCACAGCGCCGCTGCCGGTGCCGCCTGTCGGTATCCCACGACGCCCGCGGTCCATGACGGGCGAGACCCTTGCGTCCGAGTCGGACGACGGGTCCTACAAGAGCGATGGCAGCAGCGACCACGCGACGACGCAGCGCAGTAACAAGTCGCGTCGAACGTTGAAGAACGCGTCGCCGCAGCTGCAGCCCATGAGCAATGCCGCGGTGCTCCAACACGCCACGGCTACGGGCAAGAACCCGTCGCGCGAGCGGCTCAAGGCCGAACTCTCGTTCCTACGCGGCAAAGTCGGCGAGCTCGAGAAAGAGCTGAGCGATCTGCGGTTCACGCACGAGCAAGTCGCGACAGCGCATGCCAAGACCACGGCGATTGCGCCCGTATGGCGTCGTATCGCCGAGCGCCAGCAAGAACGACGCCGCACGGCCGAGACCGAGAACGAACGGCTGAAGAACATGCTCGACGCACAGATCCGCGTGGCCAAGAGCCTCGAGCACATGCTGCGGAAACGGTCGAGCGCTGCGATGATGGATCTGTATGAAGGCGCACGCGTGACCCGCAAGCGATGCCGACTCGACGACAACCTCGAGACGCTCTATGGACATTTCATGGGCGACATTGAGGACGCGTACGCATCCGCCGACCAGGTCTTTGCAGCGAATGGACTCGGTGAAACCTTTGACGAGACTGTGCGTGGATACACCGTCAAGACGCGGAACTGGGGAGGCGCGGAGCAAGTGTTTATCGAGCTCATGGACGTCAAGATCGTGCCGTTTGACTTTACACGCGCGGCCGAGGCCGTGTGGCGCATGACCAGGAAGGAGTACATGGCACAGCGACGCACGGTCGAGACGTTCCAAGGCACCGACGATCGCTTCGCGGTGCGGTACCAAGCGCAGAGCCGCTCGCACGACTACGTCGGACTGCTGGACGTGACCATGGTCATGCGTCGCTTCCTCGAGCGGGACCGCATGGTGCTGGTGTGGCGTGCCACGAATGCGCCGGCCGAGGAGACCGACTATGCGCAGTGGCGCAACGTGTACACGGAAGAGACCGGCTGGATCGTTGTCAAGCGCGTGCCAGACGACCACACAGGACTGGGCAAGCAGACTGCGGTCATGCAGTCGTGTGTGCACTTGATCCCGCGATGGTACGGCAGTGATAGTCCAACGCGAGCCCCGACCAAGATCAACACGGGCGACTTTGCCAAGCTCGTGATGAATGCATACGAAGAAGACGTGATCGCGATCACCGAGGCCGTCGAGAATATGCTGCTGGACGAAGTCGTCTCGGTACGATCCGAGAACGGCGGGACGGCCGTGCATTAAGAAGGGGCGGTGCGTCACGGCGTGTCGTTCTGTTTGTCAATGTCAGTACTTGTATCTCGACAGTGCGTCTCATGGCTCTTCAACTGGCTGAGTTGTGTGGGCTTCCTGTATAACACTGTACGGATTACACGGTCTTGACTGTGAATCGATCCGAGCCCACGCGTTGCTGAATGTTTTGAGCCAGAATGGGTCAAAACATTCACATTTTGTCAATACTGAGTTAGTACTACTCACTACTGGTCGATATCCTTGAGTTCAGTGCAGTGTAGCCATCTGGAACGCTGAAGGGGTCCGCCCTCTTGACGACCGGCTCCTCAACAAACCCACACTTGAGACCGTCGGTTCGTCTCCGGATCCATATGGACGTGCGTCCAAACAAGCATGCACCACATTCGGGTGCTGGCCCCCAGCCCTTGGGTTGAGTTCACCCTCACAGCAATATCCAGAGAGAGAGAGAGGAGACCCGGCGCGAACGAGACCGAGCAGTGTGTCGTGCGTCGGTCGTCGTGGTGTCGACAGCATCGCAAGCGAGTAGAGCGTTCCGCGACTGGCACTGCAGACGTTGAACCTTCGCGCATCGTTCTCTCGCGAATACGAAATTCAAAACGCCCGTGTCGGTCGCGTGCCGTCTCCATTTCCGGTTTGAACGACGGTATTATACTGTAACGGGCATCGACTCGCGGTGCATGAGTGTCTCGGCGCTCGACCAGCTCTTGCTCTCGATCGCCGGTCGGCCACCGCTTGTTGGTGTGGCCGCCAAGACGCGTGATGCACGTGTGCCGTACGACACGCTCGTGCCGTTCCAGTCGCGTTATGCCAGCGAAAGCCACAGTAAACCGCCGCGAAAGCGCCAGCACGCGACCGCCACACCGCGACCACAGCCATCGCTCTCGCTTCGACTCTACGGCGTGCGTAACAAGGGAATCTACTGTGGTGATGAACGGGACGGACGCCGTACTGATCTCCTTACTGCTTGTGTACATGAATAGCTCAAGAAGAACGGGTGGCCGCGTACGCTGTTAGCAGCGCTGCGCGTCGACGTGGACGAGCTCGATGCGCCGCGCACCGTCGGACTGCGACGGCCGTCGGCATCCCCGACGCGTGAGCTCGCATCCGACTCGAAAGTGCGGCTCTTCTTTGATGGACTCGTGCTCCAGGCAACCGGTCTACGTCCGACGTCGCGCTTGGCGTGGCGTCCGCCATCGTCGCTCGTGACACAGACCACGACGAGCCGTCCGAGGTTGCACGTGGACATCGGAGACGCAGTCATCCACCCGAGCGTCGAGATCCCTATCGACCGCGAGATCGACCTCGTGCGCTCACGACGGAAGAGCCCTCGCCGCATGAGCCTCGCGAGCAAACGATCCCGACGGTGTTCGTCGTCGGAGCCACAAGCGGGTGGCAACAGGAAGCGCCACGCCACTGTAGAAGACGACGACAGACAGCAACTGGAGCTGTTAACGGACGATGCCATCGTGGAGCTCGATCGCGTCGAAGCTGCGATCGATGCCGCGACCTCGAGCGCCATGCGCATCGTCGCCGCCGAGGCCAACGCCCAGCTCTCATTTGAGCTGATGGAGCGCAAGGCCAGCCACAATACGCACTACGGGGCAACGACGGCGTGGTGGGGCGAAGCCACACGTGCTCACAGTGTGGAGCTCCCGCCGTCTCACGACGGCGGCGTCTCTGAAGCTGTGACTCCTGTACTAAGCCCACGCGAGGAGCTTGCGACATTGCGCGCCGAGAACGCCGAGCAGAAGGCACTGATCCGCCAGCTTCTGATTGAGAATCGACGGCTACTGGCTCAACATCAGCAGCCACAACAACAGCAGCAGCAGCAGACACTGTCGTGGGAGAACACGTCGTCGTCATCACCACCGACCAGCAAGCGGAAACGATGGAGCGACTCGTCCCAGGAGCGGTATCGAGGCGTCTCGTCGGCATCGACCGTGTCGTCGTCATCGTCGCCGTGGTCGCGGCGTGACAGCCTCACGTTCAGTGTTGTTGACGGTCTCGAGACGTTTGTGGATCACAAATTCGATCATCTCGTGTCCGAGATCACATCGGAAATCGCCGAGTTGTTCTCCGACGACGACGGGTTCTACTAAACAGCAGTCGTTCGTAGGATCCGAGCCACAGCTGCGTGGGACTCGCCGACTGTGGATGAGTAGTCGAGATGGAGATATTGACACCGACGCCTACTCGTATCGACGGCAGTCTACCGATGGCAGTCTTGGCGTGATACTAGTACTCTTTAGAAGACTTCCCAAGAGGAAGGAAGCCTTTGTATCCAGCCCCACGTAAGACGATCGAACTAGACCCAGCAACCCTGATGACGGCAGTCAGGGGAGTGAGCGGCTCTCGGGGGCCTTTCCATAGACGCTACGAGGCGTATTAGCACAAGTGTTGATCCACAGTTTGCAACGTCGCTTGGGCGTCGCGTTACCTACTTTACTACTACGTCGTTCATCCTCTACGGCTGCTTGCCTGGGTTTTCTTTCTCGTCCACGGGCCGCAGCGTCAGCGACGCCACGACTCGCTCTTCCACGTCGGTCCGCACGCCGTTCTCTTCGACGACACGTCGCTTCAAGAGACGCGGCGGAAACTGCTCGTCGTCGACGAGCACACGCGCAATCACGTGTGGATCGGTAATAGTCGACAGTGGATGGTGCGTGCCCTGACAGTACGCCTTGCCGACCGACGCCAAGAGCCCCACGGCGAGCAGAAAGCAACCAGCAAGGGTGAGGAACGCACTGGTCTGCGGTGTCGAGATCCACACGGCGACGCGCTGGACGTTGGCGGCGAAATCCAACGTCTCACGGCCGTCCGGAAGCATCAACGTCTGCTTGACGACGGCGTTCTGGAACAGGAACCAGGTTGCGGCGGTGTAGGCTGGCTGTAGACTGTGCTCACTGTAGTAGTGATTGTTCACAATGAGCCGCAGTCGATCCTCCACACGTGTGTCGCATCGCTCGAGACGCTCGCCTTCTAACGGTGCGCTCCAGTCGACTTGGCCAATGTTGTGAACGAGCAGCGGATCACCGCCCAGCGCCACCTCTCTCACGTTGCCCTCGGGCTCGTACGCTTCGACGAGGTTCACGAATCGAGGTCGCAGTTCAAACGCCCCGAGCGGTAAGAACTGATGGGTCGGCAGTGCCGTGGCACTGACGACAAGATGCTGGGTCCCGTTCGTCGACGCGTTCGCTTCTGGCGCCAGCGGGAGCTGGAGACCGAGGCAGTTGCCGTAGTATGTGACACACTGCGCGTGGTTCGACGCGGCGAGATCCTCAAAGGTCCACGCGAGTCGTCCGACCGTGAACGTGTAGATCTTGCGCAGATTCGTAACCACGGCCTTGGTCTCGTCTGTGAACGAGCCCGTGGCATTGCGCACCGTGTCCTGCGTGATCGCGTCGGCTACGAGCCGCTTCGCAAAGCTGAACACGAGCATCGACGTGTTGGAGATGTCGGTACAGAGCGGGTTCATACGGAGACCCCTACCCGTGTTGTTGACCTCGACGTGCAGGCGCTCAATACCATTCTTGTCGACGCACGGACTCAATGCCTTGACCTGCGCCGGCATCTCCAGCAGCGACGACTTGAGGCTTTTGAAGCTGACTTTCTCGACGAGGCAGAGCCCTGGCCACGGACCGCAGTTTGTGCTGGTGTCGAGGTTCGTGAACCGCGTTGTATTGTCAGATGACCCGGCGTTTGCGAGCGACTCCGAATCGATCTCGAACTCGAACGTCACGGCGTCGAAACTCACGGACGACGAGATGTCGACGTGTGAGAATGTCATGCCGATGTCCGACGGCTTGGTCATCCGGGCAATCCGGAACTGCCGCGTGGCCATAGCGACACTCTCGCGAAGGAGGGTCTCTTGCTGCATTGACTCGCTGGTCGCCGTGTCGTTCGTCGGTAGCACAAGCCCCGTAATCTCGGCCAAGGCGGCCGTCGGCATCTGCGACAGCGTGTTCTTGAACTGCGGGTTCCGCTCGAGGATCGCGCTGTCGTCGCGGTACACCGCCGAGTTGTCGTCGTCGCCTGTGTTATAGAACCATCTCCCATTGAGCATCGCATACAGCACGAGCTCCGCCGCCACAGTCGTCTTGACTGGCAGGTCGCTCGCGCGCACGTTGTCGTTCGCCGACGGCGTCGTCGGGTTCAGCACAACCTGCAGCGAACGGCTCGTTGGGAACGTTGGCGCTTGCGGTAGTACACGACCAAACCAATCGCGACGCGGCAGCGCACGGTTGAGAAAGTGGTCCGGCACTTCGCCGGCTTCGTTCCGCGAGTACGTGCTCGGGCAGGTCGTTGCGAGCCGTGGCGAGGACGGCAGCAAGACGTTGCGTAGCATCGTGTTGATCGCTGGGTTCCCTGGTGTGAGCTCACTGAGCGACGCAGTTGTGGTCGCGCTGCCTTCGACCGACGCGACGGCGGTCGCGAGGTCCTGCTTCGCAATCACGATCGTCGGGTCTTGTGGACGCAGCTGGACGTTGAGGGCGTTGAAGCCGTTGCTCACGAGGTACCCGACGGCCGCGGTCGCCGTGAGGCCGACGAGGCCCATGCGCCATGACGACTCGGGCTGCGTTAATTGCTTGGCGAGGAGACGGAGGACAGCGACTTGAACGGCCATGGCCACAAACATCTCGAGCGGCGTGCCGAAGGCTGCAGCCACGTAGGCCGAGTAGGCGTTAAAGTCGTCGAGGAGCTGGGTCTGTTCGGTGGGGGACTTGGCACTGGCATCGAACCGCGAGAGTTCAAAGCCCGCGAGCGCCACGACCGTAAATGCGACGATCACGCCGACGACGAGCAGCGTGAGCACGAGCAAGCGAATCCGACGCGGCGCGACGCGTACGACGGTCGTCGACGCGGCTGGGACGCCGTGCTTGACAGGGCCGATGACGGGCATGGACAGCGATATACGCGTACAGCTGGGTGAAATCGCAGAATGGCAGTGAGAGAAAGCGAGGAGAGTCTCAGGAGATCCTAGAGTCTCAGGAGACCCTCCCCGGGAGGGGAGGAGAGAAGGCGAGAGGAGAGTCCACTTGACGAGGGATCAGAAATCTTGTAGTACCTCCTGGCGCCAGTGGATTTTGGGTGCGAGAGATATGTGTTCCCTGCGCTGTCGTAAACAAATACCTTTACAAACTCATACGTGATATGTCGGTTACCATAAGGCTTCTATATATAAAGGGTACCTTTGCAAGATAGTACACGGTACAGTCACTATCAGTATTAGTGTCGGCGACACTATTTCCGAACTTTTCATAATATTGGGAGTCCCACCATCAGATCTCAGAGTTCGGGCTCCATAACTTCTTCACAAAAGTAGATTTGTCTGCACTAAAACCATGAGTC
>JAADXQ010000306.1:0-15769 GCA_023337915.1 Pythium angustatum | reverse complement strand
GCTGCCATTTGGATCCAGCGCCATTTTAGAGTGTGGCAAAGCCGCAATGCGATCAGGCGAGCGCTTGCGGCGTACAAGATTCAGCGATCCTTCAAACGGTGGTATTCGTCTCGGGAAGAAGTGCTGTCGACTGATGACACGGCCATTGTGCAGCAGCCAGCCCCTAAGGCTCCTCGACCGCCACGCGCTCGTGAAGCCGTAGCTCGGAATCATGAGTTTGTGATTCCCCCGTCACCGTTCACTGAAGACAGCCGGAGCACAGCTGGCGACAGTGAAGGTTCATGGATGTCTGATCGCCCGGTTCACGTACCTTCGATGGTGGCACCAACACCTCCAAACAGTGTTGGTCCGAGCGTGTCATCTGCTGACGATAAGGAGCTACTCAAGCACGCACTCGGTGAGCTCGAGCGACTTCGCCTTCGAGCGGCAGCTGCAGAGGCAGCTCTTGCTCAGATCGCAGGTCGATCTGGCCAAGCCTACTCTGCCCAAATAATGACGGCATCTAGAGGGTACACCGCTCAGTCCTCCTCACCACTCAAGCCTCATGGACACAGTTTGTACGTCGACCCGTTCGGAAGCACGGCTCTACACACACTTGTCGAGACCGGTGCCGCTGAAGAAGTGTACAATCTACTCGCAAACAATGCGTCGAGTATGGAACTACTCAACCGGACCGAGAACCAGCGAGGCTTCACACCGCTCCATGCGGCAGTGCGAAGAGGCTGCATGGATGTCTTGGGCATTTTCTTTCGGCCAGACGTGCTCCCCCACGTCAACATCAACGCCGCGGATCGAGATGGCAACACGGCACTGCATGTTGCTGTGCAACTGAATGACGAACTCGCGGACCGGGTGATGGAGCTGTTGGTGTGCTTTGGCGCAGACCCGAATGCGACCAATTACCTCAAGCAGACCCCGCTACACCTGTGCACGATGGTGCAACGGGAACCCCCAGTCGGTTTGGAGCTGATGGAGAAGCTGCTGCGCAACGGCGGAGAACCGACGTGCGTTGATCTGCTCAAGCGAACACCGCTTCACTATGCCGTAGACAAAGGTATGTCTTGACAAATTGGCTGGTGCAATCGACGACAAAACTGCGATTCTAACCGGAATGTTTAATTTCTCAGGCATGGACGATGTCGCTATCGTGCTCGTCAAGCACGGCGCCGATATGAATATTCCCGATGCAGAGGGCCAGCGCGTCGTCACGCACCCCAAGGGAACGCATGTACGTGCTGTACCATTTCCGCTCGCTCTCACGGTCCACTCCGTAGTGACATGCTTTCTATGGTGGTTTGTGTGTACAGCTCCTACGCTACCTGCGGGCCACACCGTCGTGGATTCCTGATGCAGACATCGTCGACTGTATGATTTGTCAGGAACCGTTCTCGTATTTCTTTGGGCGCAAGTGCCACTGCGACCGCTGCGGCCGGGTCTGCTGCTCCGACTGCTGCCCCTCGAGCTCCAACTGGAACGGCCGCTTTTGTTTTGACTGCAAACACTACCAGCATCTCACCTAAGTCGAACGTCCGCTTGGTGTGGACATCTTGTGCCATTGTTTCCCATCGTGTGAACCTGCTTCAATGCTGTGCAAGGGCTCTGCCCCTTCGTAGCCGCTCATTTCGAGGCAAGTTGAAGTGTTGGTGATCCATGCGCCAGTGGTAAAAACCTCATCAATATAACCTCAATAATGAGGTGTTACACACTGATATGCCCGTAATTTACGAATCCGTTGGGCTGCGTATTTTTCCGCCCCCTGCAATTTCGCCACCTCACTTCAAAAAGAAGATCAGAAACAACCAGAGCAATCGGAGACGCGCGCGACGACGATGGAGGGCGAGAAGCAGCTCGAAGGAGATGCCGGCTTCATGGACAAGTACAGTCGACAGATCGGCGCCTTCGGTCTCGAGACCATGGCCAAGGTGCGGTCTCTCGAGGATGCGTAGACGTCGAGATACAAGCGATTGACTGACCCATAGAATTCCCAATTGGTTGTTGGCGCTGGCAGTTGGTCAAGCTCAAGGTCTTGGTCGTCGGGCTCCAAGGCGTCGGCATGGAAGCCACGAAGAACTTGATCCTCGCGGGGCCCGGCATGATTACGCTCCATGACGATGCGCCGGCGCAGATCAAAGATCTCGGGACCAACTTTTTCCTCTCGGAACAGGATGTTGGTGAACCGCGTGCCGTGGCCGTGGCCCACAAGCTCGCGGAGCTCAACAAGATGGTCACGGTCTCGGTGCACAAGGGTCCGCTCACGGAGGCGGTGGTCGGCGCCCACAACGTGGTCGTGTTCTCGCACACGCCGCGCAGTGAGCTGCTCAAGTGGAACCGTTTCTGCCGCACCCAGAGCCCCGCGATTGGCTTCATTCTGTGCGACATTCGCGGCGCCATGGGGTTTGCCTTTACCGACTATGGCGACAAGTTTGTGACCCACGACGCCACGGGCGAAGCGCCCATTACGCGAATCATCACCGACATCACGAACGACAAGGACGGTATCTTGTCGATCTTGGGCCCGGACGAGGACGGGAAGATGCACGAAATGCCTGACTCGGACCACGACGGCTGGATTGAGATTAGCGAAGTCGATGGCATGCAACTCAAGTCGGACCCCGAGAAGAACATCAACAACATGGGGCCGTGGCGCATCAAGTTTGCGAACAAGAAAATGTTCCGCAACGGCAAGCAGGTCGAAGTGTTTGACGCGTACCGCCTCAAGATCGGTGACACGTCAGACTTTACGCCGTACGAAGGCGGTGGCATTTTGACGCAGCACAAGAAGCCATTCGTGCAGAAGTACTACTCGCTCGAGGAGTCACTCGTGAACCCTGTGTACCCGGGCGAGTTCGGTCTCATGTTCACAGATGGCGCCAAGATTGGCCGTGCCGAACAGCTCCATGTCGCTCTGTGGGCGTTGTTGGAGTTTGAAGACCGCCACGGACACCTCCCAGAGCCGCACAATGACGCGGACGCGAGCGAAGTGTTGGAGATCGCGAAGGCTGGGCTCCGTCACTTGTCGGACCTGACTGAAGGCAAGGAAGTATTCAAAGTCGAGGAGCTAGATGAAGATGTGGTCAAGCAAGCCGCGCTCTACGCATCGGTGGAGCTGCAGCCCATGGCGGCCTACTTCGGTGGTATCGTTGCTCAGGAAATCGTCAAGTTCACGGGCAAGTTCACACCACTGAAGCAATGGCTCCATTTTGATGCCTTTGAAGTGCTGCCCGCTCAGCGCCCGACTGACTTCGCGCCGCAGGGATCGCGTTATGACCATGTCATCACTGCCTATGGTTATGAGTTCCACCAGCGCTTGTCCAACGTTCGCACTTTCCTCGTCGGGTGCGGTGCGCTTGGATGTGAGTACTTGAAGAACTTTGCGATGCTCGGTGTGGCGTGTGGCGAGAAGGGTTTGGTCACGGTCACCGATAACGATCGTATCGAGGTCAGCAACCTCAACCGCCAATTCCTGTTCCGTGAGCACAATGTCGGTCAGCCCAAGTCTGTCGCTGCGACGAATGCTGTCAAAGCGATGAACGCCTCCCTGAAGGTGAAAGCTCTCGAGCAGTTTGTCGGCCCTCACACTGAGAACGTATTTGATGATGATTTCTGGACGGATATCGACGTCGTGACCAATGCGCTGGACAATGTTAAGGCTCGTTTGTACATCGACAGCAAGTGTGTGTTCCACAAGCTTCCGCTCCTTGAGAGCGGAACCCTTGGTACCAAGTGTAACGTGCAAGTCGTGATCCCGCACAAGACCCAGAGCTACGCCGATGGCCCGAAGGACGCGGAGGATGACAGCATTCCCATGTGCACGTTGCGTAACTTCCCGTCGTTGATCGAGCACTGTATTGAGTGGTCGCGTGCGCAGTTCGAGGATCTCTTCGTCGTTCCCATTGCAGAAGCGAAGAAGTTTTCGGAAAGCCGTGATGCCTACCTCACCAAGATTCGCCAGGCTACCGTTGACCACCCGAACCCGAAGGTCGGCTTTGCTGCGATTGCGCAAGAGTTGGAGCGCCTTCGTCAACTGCGCAAGACCCTAGAGAAGGGACGTGCGATGACATTTGAGAAGTGCGTGCAACTTGCACTCGATATGATGAGCGCCAGCTTCCGTGACCGCATCTTGCAACTCGTCCACAACTTCCCGGAAGATCATCTTACTAACACTGGCGAACGATTCTGGTCGGGTGCCAAGCGTTTCCCGCAGGCGATTCTCGATTTTGACGCCCAGGATACGCTGCACCTGAATTTTGTTCGTTCGACGGCCAATATTCTTGCGGTTTGCTATGGTCTCCAGCCTGCACCGGAGAAGGAATTGGTTTCGGTGGACTCTGAGTGGCGTGAGCCGTCCACGTTCGAGCACATGGCCAAGGAACACTCCATCCCTCAGTGGAAGCCGACTGGAGAGAAAATTGCTGCCGACTCGGCCGATCTCAAGCGTCAAGAAGAAGAGCGTCTGAAGTCAATCAATGACAACGACCGCCAGGAGCTGTTGCAGCTCATTGAGGAATTCGAGGCCATGGACCTAAACGGCCTCAACTTCGAACCGGCGGACTTTGAGAAGGACCAAGATCTCAACTTCCACATTGATTTCGTGTACGCTGCGTCGAACTTGCGTGCCCACAACTACAAGATCCGCCAGGCGTCCCGCCACAAGTGCAAAATGATCGCCGGTAAGATCATTCCAGCGATAGCGACAACCACGGCGTCGGTCACGGGTCTGGCGATGCTAGAAATGCTCAAGCTTGTGCAGCAGAAGGACGTCGATGCCTTCAAGGACTCGTCCAACTCGCTGGGTTTGAACATGTACCTCATGCAGGAGCCTGCTCCGCCAGAGAAGGCGAAGGACGAGTACGATGTTGTCGAGATGAGCGAAGTGGTGTGCAAGCCGTCGGGTTTCACGAAGTGGGATTCGACGGTGATCGAGCTCTCGTCGCATGCCACTTTGGCTGATTTCCTCGAGGCGTTCAAGAACGCGACCGAGCTGAACTGCGACCTCTTGTTCCACAGCGTCGCCGAGGCTGGTCCGTCAAAGGACGACGTGCGCTACCAGAACGTCAGTGGTCTGATGCTCTACGACCGTAACGCGTACGGCAAGGCACTCAAGGAGCTTTACGACCAACAGCTCAGCCAGCCGCTGCGTCAATGGGTTGAGACCCGCTACGAAGGTCTCGTTGACTGCGGTCGCAAGTACGTGGCGTTCCAGACGTCGTGCTCGGACGACAACGGCAACGTCTACCGCGTGCCGACGGTCATTTGCAAGTTTGTGTAAAACCCTACTGTGGGTATGGATGCCCAGTGCACGCTCACGTTCGCACTGCGCATGTCGCTGGGTAATAATGCACATACATGCAGTCACTCATCCTGTACATGGATCCATTGGGACCGCATCCACATTTTAGTGCCAATGTCGTATTGGTGAACTCTCCAAGAATCATGCCCCGTACGATTTTTGTGGAGTTGCCCGACGTTCAGATCTTCCGCTCACAGTGGAAAAATGGAAGGCAAGCGAGCATCCGGTGAACCACCAGATAACGACGCAGAGACGAAGCGCGCAAAGGCCGACGTCCCGCTTTGCCGCCTTCCAAATCCCATCTATGGTTGATTTCACACGTCGCATAGAAGGAGACTCAGATATGATTCCTCATTGAGACCGTCTGAGTCCGTCGCCCAAAAGGGTCGGCCATCTGTGGTGGGTGGAGAGCTCAAGCACCAAGCCAGGCACCAGGCGGGAACATGGACGACATTGAGGACATGATCGACGCGGAGGCGCTGGGTCGCAGCGCCATGGACGCAGCTGTCGCACGTGCGCCCATGGTCGCTCCGAAGGCGCAGCCAGGCGGCGCCCACGACGAGTCGCCTGCGTCCACCAACGGCGTCGCCGTACCGGGCACACAAATGATCTGGTGGGTTGGGACGACGATTGAGAGCATGGCCTGGCCTTCCTGGTCTCTGTGTGTACTGACGTGTGATGCGTATCCGCTAGGCTCAAGACGTATGGGTGCTCGCACAACGTAAGCGACTCGGAGTACATGCAGGGCGTGCTCGCGAGCTACGGCTACCGCTTCACGGACAGCGCAGACGATGCGCAGCTCTGGTACGTGGAACCAGTCCATTACGCTTCTCTCTGGGCATTGCCAACAGCAATTCCAGCTGATGGATTCTTGTCCGCACTGTCTTACTGTATACGTTTCCTAGGCTGCTCAATAGCTGCACGGTCAAGGATCCGTCGCAGGCAGCCTTCATGCACCTCGTGCTCAAGGGTAAAGCCGCCGGCAAGGCTGTCGTAGTTGCCGGGTGTGTGCCACAGGCCGATCGCTACCTCAAGGGACTCGAAGACGTGAGCATGGTCGGCATTCAGCAGGTCGACCGTGTCGTTGAGGTTGTCGAGGAGACGCTCAAGGGCCATACCGTACGGCTGCTGGCCAAGAACCGTTTGCCCGAACTGGACCTCCCCAAGATCCGCAAGAACCCCATGGTCGAAATCATCCCGCTCAGCACGGGCTGCCTTGGTGCCTGCACGTACTGCAAGACGCGTCACGCCCGCGGCAAGCTAGGCAGCTACACGCCCGAGGCCATCGTCGCGCGTGCCACGAGCGTCATTGACGAAGGCGTGACCGAGATCTGGCTCTCGAGCGAAGACACCGGTGCGTACGGCATTGACATTGGTACCGACTTGCCCGCACTCCTCCAAGCGTTGCTCGCGGTCGTGCCAGACGGTGTCATGCTGCGCGTTGGCATGACCAACCCGCCGTACATTCTCCAGCACCTCGATGCCGTTGCCGACGTCCTCAACCACGAGCGTGTGTATAGCTTTCTCCACGTGCCCGTGCAGTCGGGGAGTGACGCTGTCTTGCTGGCCATGAATCGCGAGTACACGGTCGGTGACTTTGAGCGCGTGGCCGACGTGCTGCTTGAGAAAGTACCCGACCTCACGCTCGCGACCGACATCATCTGCGGTTTTCCTGGTGAGACCGAAGCCGATTTCGACGGGACCATGGCGCTCGTGGACAAGTACAAGTTCCACATCATGAACATCTCGCAGTTTTACCCACGACCAGGCACGCCGGCGGCCAAGATGCGGCGCATTCCGACGCAAGTCGTCAAGAACCGGAGTCGCCGACTCACCAAGGAGTTTGAGGTGCTCGATCCGTACTCGTCACTGGTCGGTCGCGAGGTCCAAGTCTGGGTCAACACGGAGATCTCGGACGACAAGAAGTGCACGGTCGCGCATACCAAGAACTACAGCAAGGTGTTGCTCCCGCGCGACGACTCGCTCATGGGCTGCACGGCCATGGTCAAGATCACGTCGGCGGCGCGGTTCCACGTGAACGCCACTGTCCTCTCGCGGTCGCAGCCGGTCACGCCTGCAGCGGCGCGGATCCGGGACCAGCTGATTGCTAGCGGACGGGAGCCGTCGGTGGTGGCCGTTGCCAAGTCGTCTGCGGTTGCCGTGGCGACGATCACGGGAGGTTGCGGTGGTGGCGATGGTGAAGGTGGTTCGTGTGGAAACGCCGAGGCGGAGAGCTCTGATTGTTGTGGCGGGAACGCTAGTGGGGGTGACTCGAGTGAAAAGGAGTGCTGTGGCGGCGGTTGCCATTCGCCATCACCGGCGTCGAACAAGGAGGAGGATCGTGCTGCTCCGCAAGGTCGCCTTGTGCGCATGGTCAGCAGCCTTCGCGGCGATCCGATCGCGATGATGGCTGCGGTGACTGTCGTCGCGTCGACGCTCTTCGTTGCGACGCGGTTGGTGTCCACGGCTCGTCGATAAATTCCACTACCGTTAGTATAGAGCTACTCGTAACGATCCAAACTATCGCGTGTGGCTACGGAATGTGCTCTTGCGAGCGGTTCTCCAGTTTCAGCATCAGTGTCTGGATCATCTTCTTCCGCACACTGGTTGGTAGGAGTTGCGACTCGGACTGCATGCCTTGTAGAGCACGCATGGAACAACTCACCACGCCAGCCACAGGCAATTTCTCCTCGGCGGTCCACGTCTTCCATTCATCGACCTGCACCTCCGTCTCATTGTTGAGCACGACATTCGTGAGCTCGATCTCGTTGCTTGATGCTACCTTCACAAGCACCAAGATGAGCTGCCGATGATCAAACATCGTGAGCTGGAGAGGCCCATACGTCTCGGCGACTTGGAGCGGGTGGAAGCAATGCATGTGGCCAAGACGATTGAGCACCTGATGCTTGGTCGCTAGATCCAGCAGGGATAGCGCCTCGCCAAAGTTCCATTCATCGACAATGCGGCTGAAGAGAATGATAAACACCTCTGCCCGATACAGTGTGCCTGTCTCGGGATCTCGCTCGAACGTGCCAAAGTGCTCCATGAGACGCTGGACTTGGCTGCAGTTGAAATAGTAGCACGTTGAAATCGAACGCAAGCCGATCAGCTTGACGTCAGCTGTCACATCAAGCTGCTTGAACTCGCGCAAAAACTTCTCGAACGCAGCATCGCTGAGTGCGGTACAAATCGTATACGGTCGCTTGGTCTGTACGAAATCAAACTCGAGGATCCCGAGCCTCGGAAACTGCCAGAGCGGTCCCATGACGACAGCCACGTGGTTGAGCCGCATGTTACGGAATCCTCCTTGCAACGGTTGTTGCGCGAGGCCGTGCTGGGACGTATCGGCGAGCTTGTAGAACTGACGAATCTTTTTCTCCAGGCGATTCGTCTCCAGTATCCGCATTAGAATGCGTCGGTCGACCGGGTTCGACATGTTGAGCCGATAGCGACCAGTCGGGTTGGCGACGTTGAACGAGATCCATTTCCCAACTCGCATCTCGACATGCGATTGCTCCAAATCCGACAAGTTCTTGAGCCCAATCACCATGCAAATGTCTCCGCACACATCAATTTTGCCATCTTTGTCCTTGTCCTCAAAGAATTCTTGCGGAATCTCCATCGCCGCACAGTCGTACATGTCGTCTCGTACGTACGACGACGATGGTTTCACACCACAAATCTGTGGGATGAGGACAGCCGCGGCCGATGACTTTTCAACCTGCGAGGTGTGCGTCTGGAACAACGCGAGCAGCGTGTTGGCATGATCCACGTTGAATGAATACTCCTCTGCCAGGAGCTTGATGCACAGCAGCTTGGCTGCCTCGTCACCGTCACGGCCGGCTCCAAACGAGCGCTGTATCAGCTTTTCAATGCGCACGAGGCCCGGGTACGTGATCATCTCTTCATGGCGGTCGAAATTTGGCTGCACCTTGAGTTGCATGACACCACTCGTCGGGAACGTGTTGACGAACGCTTTCTCGTCTTTCCTATTGAACGTGTAGGGTGTGCCGCTCCACGTAGCGTCACTGATTTCCGTCTTGTTCTTCCAGTTCAGCGACAGCAACTCCTTGAGTAAAATGGTATCAGACCGCTCCGTGAGGTTCAGGCTGTACACGCCGCCACCGTAGATCACGGTCTGCTGGCTGGAGTCTTGGATCTCCACGTTGCAGTCGCCAATGTCAATTTCACACTTGGCGATGGCGCCGCTTGCGACGGACCGTAAAATGGCTTCCATGCCCAGATTGCCAATCGGATTGCCACGGATAATGAGCTTCTCGAGCGTCGTATTCTGCTGCAGACCGCTGACATATACCAGAACCGATCGGCCGTGGATATGGTTGTTTGAGACGTCCAGTGACCGAAGCGACTTGTTGGTCGCGAGACACGCACCCAGCTCGGCGTCGGCGTTGCCATTGTTACCAAGGGTATTGTCCGACAGATCCAGCGACGTGAGGGTCAGGTTCTCCATCATACACTTGGCGAGGTACTGCGCAGGTTCGCCGCGGATATTGTTCCATGCGAGGTTGAGCGACCGCAACGGCGTCGTGACCCGAAGGAGTTCACCAATGGCTTTCGCCGAGTGGTAAATGTTGTTCTTGTGCAAGTCGAGATGCTCCAGTGTGCACCGATTCACGAGGCATTGCATGAGCCCGAGCACGGCTTGGTCGCCGAGCTGGTTGTTCCCCAAGTTGAGTGTTTTCAAGTTGACCTGTGGATCGCGCAGCCCTTTGAAAATGGCCATTGCGCCTTTTGGACCGATATGGTTTTCAGAGAAATTGAGATGCTGCAGCTCGCGGAGTTTGATGCCGTTGACGATAGAGGTCGATCCGGGGCTCGTGATGCCGACGTTTTTCATCGAGAGGTGGCTCACCGCCACGGGCAGCAAGTGCAGCGAGCCGCCAAAGGCCTCAGCTCGATCGTCGCCAAAGTAGTAATTGTCGTATCGCAGCGTTTTCGTTTGCGGATTATACCGCGACGGTCGCTTGAGATCAAGCACCGGTAGCACGAGCAGGGACTTGGCCTCGCACATGGAAATATACTGACCGCGTGCAGTATCCGACTGCTTGGTCTTGTGTGCACCCTTGTACGCGCTCCAGAATGCCTCCGAGCCTTCGTTCGCGACATCGTTGGTGCTCACGCTTGGACTCGACGTCCCAATGGATTTTCGTTGCTCCAGCAACTTGCTCTGTCTGCGCTCTTGCTCGAAGTCGTCGTCGTCGTCACCACAGACGTCGCGCTCAAACATTTCCCTCTTTGCCCTTTCCGCAGCCGACAGGCGGTCTCGCTCCTGCGCCTCCGGTTCTTCGGCAGATTCCTGTTTGCTCTCGGCTTCCAAGTCGACCGCTCGGTCGCTACCTCCGTCCTCGCCCGTATCCTCGTCCGCCTCTCCCTCTCCTCGATTACCTACTTTGACCTTGCGTGACGAGCCGCCCGTGCGATGGAGCACGTCAATCAGCTTCTTCGTCTTGACCATGAGCCCATTCGTTCGGTGTGCGAGCTTGTACGCTTTCCAGCCCTCTGCTTCACGGCTGCTGGCTGACGAGGCCGGCGACACGAGGTTCCGCGACGACGTGCGCAGCATCGACTGGCTCTCCTTTTTTCCCAATCGTCGCTTGGAACTGGTCGGAAGCAACAACGAACGAGAACTTCCTGATCCGCCGCCAGCGCTTGATGGTGTCGACACGGCAGACGCACTACTCCCCGACGACAGCGGCGTCGGCGGCGTCGACTGGTGCTGCAGCGGCGGCGGATGATGCTGGCTGTGCACCGAACTATGATGGTGATGATGGTGGTGATGGTGGTGTGGCGCGGCATGGTGTGCCACAGGTGCCAGTGGCGTCGCCCGCACGAGAGAGGACGTGGTGGCAATCGCGGACGGCACCGTGAGCAGCGTCGTCAGTGCCGCCTCACAGAGGACAGTCTCGATCGCATCGGGCGTCGGTGACAGCGTACGTGGCGACGCAAGTCCTCGACCACTGCTACCAGTCGTGCCATCTTGCCACGCCCACAATTGCTCACGGGGGAATGCACGCACGCGGCGGAGGTTGTTGGGCGAGCGCGCGTGACGCGGAGACCGCGCGGTCTTGGGCGGCGGCAATGGCGACGTGTCTACCGCGGCCGCGAGCGGTGAGGCGGGCGGTGGATGCGGCGCCGTCGGCGAGAGCATGGCGACAGACGTCGTCGATCCACGAAGGCAAGGACCACTCGCCTCTGCACTGGCTGATGGAGGGACGAGGCGGTCCCGCCCGTCGGAGTCTACGGCCCGATATCCTCCCAACGCAGAAAATAGCTTTGCGCTTTGTATAGAGACCGCCATACAGACTGAAAATACATGGAAGAGAAAGGCGCATGATCACGAAATGGCGCTTGTCGAGTATCATGAGGAACTAGCTCGTTCTTCGAGGCTCGACCGTCTCCTCCGTCGCCAACCCTGGGGTTCCATTCTCTCCATTTTGCTTCAAGGACAAGGGCAACGTTGAACTTGGTCCGAATTGATGTGTGTCACATCAAACAAGGCAAATGGTCGCGTATAGTGTTACGGGCCTAGCTTAGTGTAGCCGAGAGGAAGTGCGTGGGCTTTGGGCCGCGCGAGCCCGTGCAGCGGGACGGACTGTTACGAGGACCCGTCCAACAAGAAAGAGAAGCTTGTTTGAGCCCCTCGACACCCTGCGAGCAGCTCATCATCGCGGCCGTTGTTCTCGCCACGTATCTCTCGATACATCGATCTACCGAGCACCAACCCAAACAACCATGGCCAGCATCAACGACGTGATCGTAGAGGGCGTCAAGCCCCTGGGCGGCGGTCCGGACCAGTGGATCGACAGCTTGCGCGCTGGCAAGCTACTGAGCGAGCTCGAGCTCAAGCAGGTCTGTGAGATCGTCAAGCAGATTCTGATTGAAGAGTCCAACGTGCAGCCCGTGAGCAGCCCTGTGACTGTGTGTGGCGACATCCACGGCCAGTTCTTTGATCTGCTCGAGCTCTTCCGCTGCGGTGGCGAGCTCCCGACGACCAACTACATCTTCATGGTATCGTATGTGTGGAGACGAGCGATCCGTCTCCAAGCCGCGTCGCTCATGTGTTGTCTATGGTGTCGGTATAGGGCGACTTTGTAGACCGCGGTCACAACAGTGTCGAGACCTTTGAGCTGCTGCTGTGCCTCAAGGCGCGGTACCCCGACCGCATCACGCTGCTGCGCGGGAACCACGAATGTCGCCAGATCACGCAGGTCTACGGGTTTTACGAAGAGTGCGTGCGCAAGTACGGCAACGCGAACCCGTGGAAGTACTGCACGGACGTGTTCGACTACCTCAACCTCGCAGCGATCATCGACGGGCGCGTGCTCTGTGTCCACGGCGGTCTCTCGCCCGAGATCCGCTCGCTCGACCAGATCCGCACGATCGAGCGCCAGCAAGAGATTCCCCACGAAGGCGCGTTCTGTGATCTCATGTGGTCCGACCCTGAGGACATTGAGACGTGGGCCATGAGTCCGCGCGGTGCCGGCTACTTGTTCGGCTCCAAGGTCACGGCCGAATTCAACCAGATCAACGGTCTGGAGCTCATCTGTCGTGCCCACCAGCTCGTCCAGGAAGGCTACAAGTACATGTTCCCGGAGCGTAGTCTCGTCACGGTCTGGTCTGCACCGAACTACTGCTACCGCTGCGGTAACGTCGCGGCGATCCTGTCGTTCAACGAGAACTTGGAGCGCGAATTCAAGCTGTTCCGAGAGGTACGAACAATGTACTGTGGAGAGTATCGTGGCGAATAATCTCCTAACTGTCATGTGTCTGTCCCTGCTTCTGTAGGTTGCAGAGTCGACGGAGAACCTTGGCCAACGAGCGCTCGTGCCATACTTCTTGTAGAGTAATTGGGGCTCATAGCAAGGTCCGGAGGAAGAAATCGCAGTGGCTACTCCGATTTCTCGCCGGCAAAATTAGGTGAATAGCTTGGCTCGTCGACAGTACCGGTTGGTACGCTCAAGGCGTGCCGTATCACTACTGTAGCTCAGGGATGATCGATCTCTGGACTCGAGGATCTGTATATGGTTTTGGTTATATGCTTCTAACACGGACAGTGAATATCCATCTTCGTTGACCGCTCGGGTGTTCACTCACTCGAGCGCAATGGGCTCAACCGCAACAATCTCTGGGTCTCGCATTGACGAGGTCTGGACCGAGTACGAGAACTTCCATCCGTGGCCCGCGCCGCCGTATTCGCCCATGCGGTTCACACAGACCATGCCGCCTTTGAAGAGTGGAAAGACACGCGCGATCCGCGCGAGCGCTCTCTCGCAGGCTACACGAGGCTGTTCCGTAGTAGCACACAACAGGCGTCAGTCTGACGGGCAATATGAGGGTCGTGAAACTCAATAAGAGACGTTGGCCACGCACGTGGGTGCCGCTTGCCATGTCTTGGACGGCGTGGAACGATGGCAAGAAGCGCATCATGATGTCGCCGTCGCCCGTCGCTGCTGCGCCTCCGTAGCGCGAATCGACGTAGGCGCCAGCCCCTGGGATCGCAGCATCACCGACGCGGCTACATCATCACAACGATACTTCAGTCATAACTCTGACCTCGTCTTCCCAAATTCCCAAAGCGGTTGGAGGCGTGAAGATGCTGTACCCTGCAATCTTATGGTTCGCTCCGTTGGAACTTGTCCCCGCTGAACAAGACACAGTAATCGGTCACTCCCATCCAAACAAGATACGCCCACGTCAGCAGAGAGCAAAAGTCCACGCACCTGCCATGTGCCCGTCGCCGCCCAGCACGACCATGCCGATCGTGTCGTGGTTCGTCTCCGAGACCCAATCGAATCGCTGTTTCTCGCCTATCCTATCCACGGTCGTTGGTACGCGCGACACGGGCAGCGGCGTGTATGGCGGACACGATGTGTTCTGCGCGACGACGTTCGTGAAATAGTTGGGCTGGCACTGGTGACTGCGCCAGTCGTCGTGCATGGCCTTGGACTTGGGGGTCTCGAGCGACTCCTCTTTAAAGCCCATCATCTTGGCAAATGCCAGCGCGCCGTCGCCTGCCAAGATGCTGTGCGCGCTGTGGTCCATGACCGCGCGTGCGACGCGGATGGCGGCTTTCACACGTCGCAGACGCGCGACCGCACCCATCGCCATGGTCATCCCGTCCAGGATCATGGCGTCGAGTGTCGTCTCGCCGTTCGAGTCGGGGCTCCCGCCGTAGCCGACCGTGAAGTCGCACTGGTCGAGCTCGCAGCGGTTGCAGCCCGCAGTGACGGCGTCGAGCGCGCGCGTAGTCGCATCGTTGGTCGCGTTTGAAAGCGCCGCGAAAGCCGCAGCCGTCGCGCGCGTGAACGGCCACGTGTTGACTACCACGGCACCACGCGTTGGCTGTAGACTGACGACAGTCATCACTACAGACAGGAAGAGAAGCGAGAGAAGGCGCCGCATCGTCGTCATGTAAGATCAGGACTGGAGAGCTCATCTGCTGATTGGATGATCTCCTGCCAAAACGGATTCAAGCAAACCATCGGTTATGACAGGAACTGAACAGCTATCATCTTGAAGTTGTTCACGGGGTCAATGGTGAGGGGTAACGAACGACCTGTCTGAGGAGGGAAGGCGTTCGAGAATAGCCGGCTCCCATCTCTCCTCGGGTATATTTAGCTCCTCGTGACGGTGGCCGACGTGCCCACGCGAGGCCCGCGTACGCTGCCTGCGGTGCTATCTATCGGCATCGCAGGGACTCCCGACGGCAGCGACGAGAGCGCCGCATCACCTCCGGCCTCGTCTTCATCGCCTCGGTCGTCATGGACGCGCGTGTACCGCCGACGTCGCCTGGCTCGGCAGTCTCGGGACTCATGCAGCAGCTGAAGAATGGCGAGATCTCCAAGATGCAGCTCTTCCAGCAGATCGCTCGACTACAAGCCGCCTCGGCACAGCAGCCGCCTCCGGTGCCGACAGAGGAAGCCGCGGCGTTCCGAACAAATGCACCGCCATCACAAATGCTACCGCCAAACAGCGCGGCGTCGCTCATGTTTGGCGGATCGATAGCGACGGCGATGGCTGTGCCGCCTCCGCCTCCAATTGCCTCCGCTGCGCCGTTTGTGTCGTTCAACTACTCGCCACCGCGGGCTCCAATACCAATTGCGCCGTCCCATCCAGGAGGCAACGCTGTTCCGTCCTACACCGCCCACGTAGCTGCCGTGGGCGGTAGTAGTAGTAGTACAACAAATGCCTACACGGCACCAGGTCGCATCGGCGCACAGCCCTTGCCGAGTGATGCCGACGGGCTCTCGACCGGCGTCTCCCACGACAAGGCGCAGCGACTCAGTGTGCAAGAGTGGATGGCCAGCAAAACGCGCACAGCATCGACGTCGGTCCCTCTATCAGCTGCTGCTACGATGGCACCGTCGGCACAAGTGTCGTCAACATTCGCGCCTTCGCTGCTCGGTACCAGTCAGAGCCAAGCAATGGGGCAACTGTTCGCAACGGCACCAACGATCT
>JAADXQ010000305.1:0-15806 GCA_023337915.1 Pythium angustatum | reverse complement strand
CAGCTCCCATCGACAAGAGACTGATAGAGAGAGAGAGCCAGCGGCAGCAGCGATGGAGGCACCGAGCGTGTGGGGCCAACGTCCAGACTGTGGACCCATTAACAGACCTGCGCAACGGAAGACATGAACGACGCCGAAGACTTCTGCGGATGCCTCGCGTGCGCCGCGCTCTGTGGCGTGTGCTGCGTCGCCGCCGCCGAAGAAGACAAGCGCGAACGCGAGCGTGCGGCCGTGGCCGGCGGGTACCACCAGCTCAAGGCACCGCCACCGACAATCCATGTGCAGCCCGTGGCCGTCGCGTCGCCGCGCGCACAGAAAGCGTACTACGAAGACTACGCCCAGAGCCAGCGCGAGGCGCGAAAAGCCGCCAAGATGCACGCTGCGCCAGCGTATTATTGAAGGGACGCCAGGCGATTGACGACGCGACGTGTAGCTGTGTTGTGTACCCGTGTTGCATACGGCATCGACCCAGGAGACCGTCGCTCGTGCGGAAGGCGACGCGCTGGGCGCCAGTAACTCTATTAGAATACACCAACTGATGGTGACTTTTGAACGACGTGTGTGGTTTGATTCATCGGAAACGACGCAGGCGTTGCACCGGTGCGCTGTCGGCTTGGGTGGAACAGGGGAAACAACCGTGAGCATGAGCGCGCCCGAATGGTGACAAGACGGACGGTCTGGCTCCGTACCTGAGGACGGTTCCGAGTACAGTTGACTCTGTGTCTGCTGCGTCGCGTTGTCGTCGTCGACCTGGTCGTCGTTCAGCTTCGCGATCCGGTAGAACTTGTTCAGCGACTGTATCAACCAACCAACAGATCAGGAATGATCCATCGCGTCAGCAAGCGAGTACACGAAAGTGTATGCACCTCCAACAATCCAACAACGTACGCCGATCATGAACTGGCGCACCGAGTTGATCTCGAGCGCCGAGACGTTGGTCATCTAAATCCCATTCCAATACACCCGCATTAGACCAGTCGTTGACAACCGGAATTGGTAGGACGACTAACGCACTTGAATGGCGTAGGCCGTACCGCCGCTCTGGACGTCGTTCGCGATACGGTAGAGACCGTTGCGGATCTTGTCCTGACGCACGTTCTGAATGTCTTCGAGCAGCGACCGGATGTGCTCCACTTGGTCAATGTCTTCGGCGGCACTATAGTCACACCATAGACAACGACCGTTAGTCGGTCGAGACGCTATACTGGTCATCAGCATAAGTACACGCACTGCTTGAAGAGCAACGACGCGATCTCCAAGTAGTGGAACGGCAGCTCTTCGAACACGTCGCCGTCCTTCTCGCGGTCGAGTCGGCGCGTCAGGAACTCTACAGAAAACCTCAGTAGGTGTGAGTATTTCGATACGCCCCACGTATAATCTCAAATATGGAAAACGCACCGACAGAGAACCACGACGGCTCGACAATGCGGCACTTGTTGAGCTGCTTGAGCATGACGGCGAGCCAGAGCGGTACGCGCGTGGTAATACCCGGTTGGAACGGCCCAAAATCCCCCTACGGTATGATCGTGCACTTGTTAGACCATACATGCGTCTAAATGTTCTGGCAAGGACACCATGAGAGTGAACACTCACGCCGATAAAGTTGAGCACGCCGTCGTTGTCACGAATGCCGAAATGCGGCACAATGTCGATGAGCTCCTGTTCGGCCTACAAGTCGCCACAGCGGATTTAGACCCGTTCAAAGCGTCTAACCAGAAGAGCGTCCACGCAGCTTAGACGCACCAGAAACTCCATCTCGCTGGCCGTGAGGCGACTCCACGCGGGCGCCGACGCCGTCGACATGGTGCTCAATGATGTTCCGTTGTCCGGAGAGTTGGCGCGCTGTGTGCGTTTTGGCGCTATCGGGCTCGTACTGTGCACTCTCTCTATTTCAGATTGCAGATAGTAGAGGCTTGAATTCGGTGGAATTCGATATGTAGCCATGTATTATATATCGAATGTGTGCAGGGCGAGTCGCAACTTTTCAACGTCTCAGTGCGGCGCCTGCCTTGCTTCATGAAGAGACCATCTCCGAGAAAGAACAAAGAGAGAAAAGATGGAGCTGTCGCCAGTGAGGGTGCAGGTGCCAGTGAGTCGTCAGCACTACGGCAGGTGCGGTTGCCACGGACCGCAGCCATCAAATGTAGCCATCTCTCGCTTAGCACTGGGATCACCACTCGGGTGGTCCCAAGTGGACCAGACCGCGCTCTTCTCTTCTCGTACTTCGAAGTACCAGTAATGGACATGTCGCGCCGCAGTTTGTTAAGCCGACTGGTATTAATACTGCCTGACCTGCTCCCGCGTCGACCCTGATGGATGCTGGTGAATAAACAGCAAGCACGACTTCCGCCTGACCGCGCGGACGGGTACGCACCATGCGGCATCCTCGGATGGCAGTGCGATCCACATACTACGGGGTGGAGGCGGAAGAGTAGCCACTCTGGACGTCCACAGTCCACCGCCGAACGGGCGAGCGGAGCCGCCTACTCATCGGATAGTCCACTCCATGGCGCGAATTCGATTCCATGGTTCCCGACTGTGTTCTACTATTACTCGCATGTGCCGTCGATCCCCCAAACCTACACCATGTTTTTTGTTTGTTTTCATGTCATTTTGTCGGCGGCAGAGAGCAACATGACTGCTGTCGCGGTGGATCTCAATTGCAGCGCCTTGGCGATCCACGCAAGTCGCACATGAACATGGAAGGGCTAGGGCCATGCGGTGGTCTGTAACGGGATGAAACGCTTCCAGCTGATTTCGGCCGCCGCGGTCCCTGTAGGTACGAATGGAGCTCCTCGCTGCGAATGGCGAGTCCTCTCTTCCGCGCTCATTCACTGACTGACTGACTGACTGACTGCACACCTCACGTCGCGACGGAGACGAGCGAACGAGGAGGAGGAGGAGCTCCACAGAAAAGGAGGAGCAGCTCTTCATTTCGGCGGTCGGATGGAGCCCACACCTTTCACGCTGGCCACGCCCACGCGCGGCGCGCGCGCCCCGTACCAATACCGCCACACGCTCGACGCGCTCGTGGACGCCCAGCGCACGTCGCAGCCTCACCACCATCAGCACCACCAACCGCCGCCGTATCCGTCCCATGGACATCCACCGCCACAGCACCGCGCGTCCTTCTCCACGACAGCGGCCGCTCTACCGCAGCGCACGCCACCGCCACAGCGCACGCCACGACGACGCGGCAGCTTTGGGACGCTGGCGACCGAGCGACGCTCGTCCGCGCTGCGCGTCGACGTGCGCGACATCACGGCGATCCTCAGTGTGGCGATCAAAGTCGACGGTTTCCAGTTCGATTCGTCCATCATGGAACACCCCGAGTTCCTCATCTCGACGCACGTGGTCTTCCAGTGCCAGCAGCTCGGTACCAAGCAGCTCGAGACCTCGTGGCGACTCTACCGCACCTTCGCCGAGTTCCAGGGGCTCGACCTCCAGCTGCGGCGCAAGTTCCCGTTCGACATGTGCGACATTGACCCGCCGCGTCGACACCGGCGGCGTACGTTCTTTCGGCTCCATCGCTCGCACGCGTTTCTCACAAAGCGCTGCGTTGAACTCAACGACTACCTCGCGCAAGTGCTCGACGCCCCGACCATGCGGCTCACGCGCTTCGCCGACCCGCGCGCACCGCTCATTCTGCGGTGCTTCTGTAACTTTGACGTTGGGTTCGGTAAGAAACTGCGCATCCGACCGGAACAGCCCGACGCTTGCGTGCTCTGCCTCGACCACATTGGACTCAACAGCACGATGGTCGGTGGCACGCTGGACGAACCGTCCCAAACGGGACCGACGACGTCGCTGCCACCGCTACCGCCACCACCGCCCGTGACACCGGCCAATGACGTCGCGAACGCCGCGCTCGTGGCCCACGCGCGCGACGGCCACCAGCTCATCCCACGAAGCGAGCTCGAGATGCTCCATCGCTTGCGGCAGCGGTCGCAGTCGCTGCTCAGCGCTTCCCGAAGTGACGCGCCGTCGCGGGCCGACTCCAAGATGGACGAGCTCGAGGCCAATCTCCTGGACGACCGCGCCCGCAACATGGCCATGTGCCTCCGGTACGAGTGCTCGTGCCAGAACATGTCGTTCCACTTGACCGAAGGCAAGATGACGCGGATCCTGCGGCTCCGGGGCTTCCGTCAGATCTACCGCCCGGTCGACGCTGACGGTCCGTCGGCACTCTACTGCGTGCTCTACCGACTGCAGCAGCACAACGATCTCGACCGCAAGCTCTTTGATATCCTCAGTGAGTCGACGGCTAGCAAGACCGAGAGCCTCGGCACCGAGAGCGACGAGAGCCGCGGCGTGAGCTGGGACGACCGAGAGCGAGAGACGCAGCAGCTCGCAGTCGGCGTCGAGCTCCTACGCGAAGCGTTGGCCAACTACGCCCTGCTCTACGTCCATGCGCTCGAGCCGCACTTTCGCATGGGGCCCGTGGACCTCACGAAGAAGATCCACGAGTTCAAGAGCCGCCAGCAGCAGCGCGTCGGGGCTCTTGAGCTCGTGCTGCTCTGCTCCATGCTCGACCTCACGATCGTGCTGGTGACGAACGACCACGAAGGCACAGTCCAAGAGATCTTCCCGCTCCCGGGACTCGAGCCCATCCGTCGCGGCGGCCGCATGCTGCTCACGCTCGGCTACATCTTGCCGACCATGGTCTGCGTCAACGGACTCTACACGCTCGCAGACCGCCTCGTCCCTCTCCACGGACACCACGAGTCGCCGCTGTCGGTGTCTCCACCGCCGGACACTGGGAGGTGGCAAGGGCTTGACGAAATGGACCGCGGCCTCGTCGCGCTCATTGACAAGCGCGTGCTCCAGTCCGAACTGCGGCGCTTTGAGTCGTACGACGAGTCGCTCGCCGAGACGCTCAACCGCGCGATCCTCGACGCGGTCTGGAACGACTGCCAGCACAACCCAAACCTCTTCAACCTCTTCCAGCGCCAGGCACGGCAGTTCGGCAAGTCGCGCACCTCGGCCACGCAGTTCTTTCAGTACATGGAGATTGCCTTCGGGGTCGACGGCGCAACGTACCTCGTGGACTTTCTACTGCACGTGTTGCCCGAAGCCACGCTGCGGAAGCAGTTGCTGCGGGCACGCTGGCGGCGCGTCCAGCGGCACTTGACCAAGCGTGTTGCCGCCGTCGCCTAACGCTTGAACGGCTGTAACTGTAGACGAACCGGACCTAACGGGCGACCGCTGAAGCGTCGGCCTTACGTGTAACATACTATCTACTCAACGGCAGCGACCGTTTTGTCCTAAGCTCTGCTTTGCTCTGTGCCCTGTTGTGTTTGTGGTCGCGTGCTAGCTCAAGACGGACGAGACGATGGCAACGGACGAGTTCCGCGAGCAGCACGCAGCGTGGTGCCGCAGCCTCCAGGCAGCCATCCAGGCCGATGCCTGGGGCCAAGTGTTGGAGGCCGTCGAGGCCTACGAGCGGTGCGCTTGTCATCGTAGCAAGACGGCGTTCTCGACCGCTGCTCAGTGGGCCTTCTCTTGTGTTGTAGGCTTGCGGAGACGCTGGAGCAGGCGCTGCCGCAGTGCCATGAGCTCTCGGCCGACCACAAGGTACGCTCGGTGCTCTCACGTTGATAAATAACCCGCACACCCGACGGATCCACCAACGTCCACTTGTGTCCGAGCAGCGCACACTGGAAAAGACGGTGCGGTCCATCGAGCTGCGCGCCAAGGGTCTCAGCTCGGTCGACGGCGAGTGCGACGCGCCCTCGAAAGACGACATGGACCACATCCTCGACGGTGCGTTCTTTCTCGCACTTGCTTGCCTCCTGGTGACACGGGGGATCGCTGCTTCTTTTCTCTCCCTCTCACACACACGATCTGCTACGCTCGATCGATGCTGCGTAGTGCTCCGAGGGTTGCTCGCTAGCGACGAACCGCCCGTGTTCCCGCTGGAGCTCGCCGCGTCCAAGTCGACAGGCGCCAAGAGTTCGACAGTCCAAGTCGTCGAGGCCGACGACCAAGAGCTGCTGGACGACTACGCCGGCGAGAAGACGGCGCCGCTCGTGCGACCGCCGGGCGGCACCTACTTGGACATTGAGATCTCGCGCGTCGGGCTCAAGGACGCGACCGTGTACGTGAACCCGACGATCGTCGTGTCGGTCTACGACCGCGACGGCGTGCGTCTGGAAGAGCCCAAGGAAACGCCGGTCGGTGCATGCGACGAGCCGCAGCACATTGGCTTCCGCAAGGCGACGGTGCAGCTCGCAACGAGCGTACAGCAAATGGAGAAGTGTACGTGAGGAAGCGATGAGCGGAAGTCCTCTAGTGACTGCTGGCTGATGGCTTCGTGTGTGCGTAATAGCCGGCGCGGCCGTGTTCTTTGAAGTGTACCACTACAAGGCCAAGAAGCGCAAGAAGTCGTGTCGCTGCTGGGCGCTGCTGGAGATGGACGAGCTCACGCCGGGCGACGACAGTGCCGACGACGCCGCGCGACCGCTTGCGCTGGAGCTCTATGCGAAGCCCATGGACCCCAAGCGCAAGCGCGTCCACCTCTTTACGGTCAAAGAGCTCTTTCTCCACGTGCAAGTGCGCGTGGTCGCGACCTAGAAACTAATATCCGACGGGTATTCCTATCAAGAACTCTGTATCCTTTATCCTCTGAGACCTACCAACCGAACGATCCATCACTCACTCCTCCTCACTCGGTCGCAGCGACGACGTAGTCAAAGCCAAAGCGGATCTTCCGTGACCCACCGCCCAGCGCTTCACGCACGCGCGTCTCGAAGCCCTGCAGCGCCGTCTCCATGCTCGTGGCGAGCGCGTCGTCCTGGAACCACTTGAGCTGGTGACGCGCTACGTTGAGCTGCCGCTGGATGGTCTCGGCCGTGTACACGTTGGTCATCTGCACGCTGTCGCGCACGCGCAGTCCGCTCTTCGTGAGCTGGCGCTGGGTCCACGCGAGCGGGAACTCGCGGTAGCAGCGGCGCCCGGCCAGTAACATGCACGCGTCGCGTAGTCGCGCCATTTCCTGCACAAGCGCTGCGTCCTCGTCCGATGGTGGCGTGCAGCAACGACACGGCGGTGGTGCGAGCGGCACGGACGCGTCCGTGGTCGGCGCTGTCGCTGTTGCCGTCTCGGTCAGCGGCTCGAGGCCAACAATGTAGACGCGGCCGTGTGGCGCGAGCAGCGGCTTCAAGCGATCAAAGATCTCGCCCTGGAAGTACGGCGCAAAGCCCTCGATGGAGCCCACGAGGTAGTCTACAACAATATTAGTACACGTGAGCGTGAGGGAATGGGGACGCTCGTGGCGTGTCGCGTTCAGTGACACTGCGTACCGGCGACGATGACGTCGAACGGCGCTTCGTCCGCGAGGAACTGCGGATTGAGCCAGTTGCCGGCGTGGACTTGCAGCGAGTAGCGAGCGGCCGATGCGTCAGACGACGTAGGGGCGAACTCGCGCTGGAGCTCCTCGGCGAGCGGCTTCTCGCCCGTGACCGCGACGAGCTGCGTGAGCTGCGGCGCAAGGCGCGTGAGCCAGCGTAGCGAATGGCGGCCAGTGCCAGCATCCAACACGCGGCCCCAGGGCGAACGACCGGCAGCAGTTGCGAGCGAGTCCTCCTGTGTCTCGATCCAACGGAAGAGCGAGTCGGCGGCCGCCGATGCCGACGCTGCAACGGGTGGAGCCATCGTGGAAATGGGTCGAGCTATCGGACGGAGGTGAGGGGACACAAAGTATATCAACCAATCAAAAGCGGACACGCTAAATTTTGCCCAATCAACGAGCCGCATCCCATCGACAGACACACGTCACACGGTTTCCTTACAAGTGGCCTTTATGGAGCGGTGCAGTGTGTCCTGTAGTATCCTCGGGCGACTGGGGGACTCGCTATGGACCGCTGCTCACGTGTCTACTTCTTCTCCTGGTAGAACAGGAAGAGCACGCTAAACACGAACACGCCGGCCATCATCGAGAACGCCGACGTGTAGTACGGGTACGCGGCCGGGATGAAGCGCTCGTACTCGTCGTGCTTGAACGGGCGCAGCGACACCTGCGTAGTCGTGTACAGCGTTGTGAGGCCGAGGCGACGGTAGAGCACGCGGAACTGAAAGATGCCATAGGCGTCGGGCGCCTCGAACGTCACCGAGAAGTGGCCCTTGCCGTCGTGCGTCATGGTCTTGCGCACGTGCGGATCGAGCATCACGAATTCGAGCTGCACGTCCGAGGCCTTGAACGGCACCCACTTGCCGTTTTGGAGCTCCTGAATGTCGAACGAGTAGGTCAGGTTGTCCTTGACGCGGTACACGAGCGAGTCGCGCGCAATCTCAGCGTCCGGGTAGAGCGTGATCGGGAGGTCCGGACGCACTGTGTCCTTGAGCATCTTGTCAGGCGAGCTGCCGTCTTCGCGCTGGTGCGACACGTTCTCCATGCGCAACACGCCCGCTTCCTGGAAGACCCACTTCGACACAGCGTCACTGAACTCTTCGTTCGAGTAGGCATCCGTGAAGTACTTGTCGCTGAAGACGTCGAGCGAGCCGGAGAAGACCATGCGCGCATTGTTGCGTGCCTGAACCGCCGTCACGAGGCCAATCTCGTTGCCGAAAAGCAGGTCGTTCTCGACCACCTTGGGTGTGATCTCCTTGACGGGGTTCGTCGAGTACGCGGTCGCAGGCGCCGTGAGAGCGTGGAACGCAAGAATGTTGTTCGGCTCGAGGCTGAGGCCGACGCCCGTGTACGCAACAGGCTTCTTGTTCTCGTTCTTCGGGTCGGCGAGAGACTTGCCGACCACGCGGGACGACTCAACAAAGTCCGATGCCGCGATCACAGAGTTGAAGATGTCGTCGGCGTCAGCGATGGCGTTCACGTGGTCAATCACGAGGTTGCCCTTCTTCTCGAACTCGACACCGCACTCGAGCGCGAAATCGCGCTGCAGCTTCGTCAGCTTGGCGCTACGTAGAACAAAGACAGCATTAGCGCTTTAGCTCTCTCCCATAGCTACAGTACAAGGAGTCAAGAACGCACTTGGAGCTGAGCAACACGTTGCCGCCCTTGTCGACAAACTGGAGCAAGTCGGCCTTGGTGAGTTTGCCGAGCTTCTTTTGCGGCGAGAAGACCACGAGGTTGTCAAACTGGCGCACGCCGTACTCTTCGAGCGCGAGGTCCGGGTCGTTCACGTAGAAGCTCAGTTCATGGCCGCGGTCTGTCAGGTCACAGGGAGAGAAAGCCGTCAGCGCTGCGGATCGTTAGTGGCTCGTACTGCTATACTACGCACTGGTGAGCTGCTGGAAGAACTTGGCGTGGGAGGTCTGCACGTCGCTGGACTCAAGCAGCACAGCCGTGCGGAGCGCGTCGGTGGCGGCCGCACAGGCGCAGAGCGTCGCGGCGAGCGCGCGCAGCAACAGCGGCACGCGTGGCATGCTCTCAAGCGATTGATCTTTTCACGGTCAACCGAGGGGGTCAAATCTAGAGAGCTGATTGGGAAAGGAGGGAGTACTGCATGAGACAAAATAATGAAAATCACCAAGATCGTCAACTCCGACGCATCAGATTGAGGAGTGTCTGAGTATGTATCTGACTCCATGTACCCATGTTGACGATCTCAACTCAATCCATCAAGAGCTCCCGAGGAAGTCGGCCATGTTGAGCTTCTGGACTTCAAAGTTGCCGTCGCCGTCGGCTTCGGGGAACGAGGTCTCGCGCGATTTGGTGCCTGCTCCCGCCACTGTCGCTGGCGTCGCTGCAGCTGCTGCGTCTTTTCCCTTGTCCTTGCTCTTAGTCTTCTCTTTCTTCGGCTTCTCTGTTTTCTCCTTCTCTTTGGGTTTCTCCTTCTCTTTCACGACCTTCTCTTTCTTCTTCTTGGCCGACTTGTCGCTCACAACTGCCGCCTCTTGATTCGACGTGGAGCGTAGCAGCTTGCGGATGTGCTGCACGGCGTCGCGGTGCTCGTCCGCGACCATCTCGGGCGCTGTGCCTCTCAGCGCGTCGCTGATCATCTGCAGCGTCGCGAACTCATTCTTTATGTCGGCCTCGGAGCGCAATCCCGTGCGCTTCAGCTCGACTGCGTACCCCGTAAAGAATGTGACCATGTTCTTCATGTCAGTCTCCACTGTCGTGGCTGCTGCCGTTGGGCTCGGGAAGCAGTGCGTGCGGATCAACAGCCGCTTCACGTACTCCTTGGCACAGCGGTCGAGACTCTGGCGAACGAGCTTGGCAAAGAAGAACGAGCTGCTGATCCACTTCTTCAGGTCGACGTAGTAATCCTCGAACGTCGCGAGCAATGTCTCCACGACGGGTTCATTTCCGTCCCATTTCTTGGAGAACCAGAGTCGGATCGTGTCCTACGGAAAGTAAAAAACCATTAGCGAGTTCGTTAAACTTTCGTCGCATCAGTAGCGCGCCAGAGCAACGTTGCCGTACATGTTCCACTTCCGAAAAGATCTTGCCCACAAGCAGCTCACATGTCACGGCCGCAAGCTTCACAATCTCGGTCGACGTCGTGTCGAGGCCGTCGCCCATGAAATTGTCGAAGGCCTCTTTCTCGTCCGGGTCCCGCGAGGCAAAAGAGATTTCTTCCACAAGCTCTGGGCATTTGGCTTGAAGCACGTCTGTATCGTTGATAAACGAGCACAGCGTCTCGATGTCGGTCTCGCCGACTCGCGCAGCGATGCTCTCGTACCGCGACTTGAGCTGGTCCATTAACGCTTCCAAGCACTGATTCACGACGCGCCCGACCAGTCGCCCTGTGAGCCACTCCTGCCCGATCGAGATCTGCGACTTCAGAATGTTGATGATATCGTTCGGCCGCGTCGACTGGAGTTCGCCGTGGAGACCGACAACCAGTTCCTCTTCGCGCTTCCACACGTTCGTGACCCACATGTGGATCTGACCCTGGATCTGGTCGAGGTACAAACTCATGAGCATTTGCGCCGTCTGCTCCAGTACGATCGACGCGCGTGCGCGCTTGTACTTGATAATCTCCGAGTTGTAGTACTCGATCCACTGCACCAGCTGCAATCGCTCGGCGATGCCCACATCCGGATGTGAGCACTGCTTGCTGATCTCGTTCTCGAGGATCGTGTTGTACGTGCTGGTAAACACGTGCATCACATCGATTTCTACTGGGAAGCAGCCGATCACGTCCGACTGGACAATCTCCAGATCCATCAGCAGCTGATTCGCAGCGTCCAACACAGCGTCGAGTGGCTTGGTGTTCTTGGTCTCGGCCTCTTTTTCGGCGAGGCGAAACATCTCATTGACCTTGGTCGTGAGGTGCGTGGCGATCTCGGTCTTGCAGCGTTCGTTGAACGGTGTGTGGAGATCCGACGTTGGCTTGAGCGTGTTCTCTAGGTACTCTTTCTTCGAGTCGGCGAAGCGGCGGCGCCGTCGCTCCATGAGATCCATGACCTGGAAGGCGTCCATGAGTCGTTTCTTGTTGAACTGTGCGACCTGCACACAGTGGTGCATGCAGCCCCAGACTTCGCTAGCGATTTTCTTGTGCAGTGCTTCGATGGCATCCAGCCGCGATGCCATCGACGCTAAGATACGGGTCTGAGCAGAGCTGTGGGGTGTAGTGTATCAGGAAGAGTTGCCCCAGCCAAGCGCGGGAGGGAGACGTGAACAAGAAACGAACCTGCTGCTGAGATCGTCGTTTCGGTCGGTCGCACAGGCTCGCAGCTATAGAGAGTAAAACCGTCGTCAGACGACAACCGATAAGCACACCACGTGAGAAGGCAATAATCTACTCACCTCGTGCAGCATTTTCTGGCGCCAGTCGTCGAACGCCTGCCATTTCGTGTACACGTTGACGATCTCGCTCAGCCGCTCGTCCAGCGTCGCATCGAGCTCTCGGATCTGTTCACAGTAGATTATTGTCAGGCTTTTACGGACGAAACGCACACAAACGTAGCATGCAGCAACACGATCCCTCACCTTGGTGGGCAGCTCTTCGTAAAAGACCATTTGATTCTCGAGCTCCTTGAGGTTGCGGCGCGCAATGCTGATACCCGACGAGAGCTTCTTTTCGCCCAACTCATCGTTCATGTTGCGACAGTTCTGCTGCAGCGACTCGAACGTTCGTACAATCTGCGTGACCGTGTCTTCCATCTCGAGCAGCGCGCTCGCACGCTCGATCTCGTCGACATGGGCCTGCACGAACGCGTCGAGCTGGCCTTTGGTGCTGTCCTGTTTACGCAAATAGTCATGCTTGATCTCCTGCAGCAGCTGGGAGTTGAGCAGCGACGTCTCGCTCGAGTCTTTGAGCTTGCCGCGCAGCACTTCAACGGGGTCCCGCGCTTCCTTCTCCAGCAGCGAGATCATCGTGCGGTGCGTTGCCGATTGCAGGCCGCAAGTGCCGCGCGACGCTTCACATTGGATCGCTCGAGGTCAGAGTGATTGTCATGTCTGGAAGTTAACTTAGTGGGACCCTCGGGTCCTTGGTGCCCGCCAAAGTTGCCCGCCATAACCAATCGCACCTCTACGGTAACAACGACCAAGGAGCCATCATGGTGCTGGGGCTGCTGCTGCGCGAGCAAGAGGAGCGTCGGCTCGCATTCGACTTTGAAATGCTGCTGCCGGACGACAGCGACATGCAGGACGACGGTGGCGACGGTCGCAAAGATTTCAAGCGCGGCACGGTCGTCTGTCGCCACTGGCTCCGCGGGCTCTGCATGAAAGGCGACAACTGCGAGTTCCTCCACCAGTACGACATGTCCAAGATGCCCGAGTGCCGCTGGGGCATGGAGTGCCAAGTGCCCGAGTGTCCGTTCCGTCACGTACCCGACGAAGAGCGCGTCGAGTGCGCGTTCTACCGCCAGGGCTTTTGCTCCCATGGACCGAACTGCCGCTACCGCCACATTAAGCTCGCGCGCGAAGAGTGTCCCGAGACCGCCGACTTTTCGCTGCAGTCCAAGGTCGCCGACGAAGAGAACGTCAAGCGTCGCAAGTCGCAGCCCGTGAACGAGTTTTTCAAGATTGCGATTTGCAAGCACTGGGCCAAGATGGGCAGCTGCCCGTTCAACGACGAGTGCCACTTTGCGCACGGTGACAAGGAACTGCGACCGTTCCCCAAGGGCGAGCGCGACGGTCGTGATAGTCGCGATAGCCGCGACACCCGTGGTGGCAGTGCAGGTCCTATTGGTGGCGGTGGTGGCGGCTCGGGCGGTAGCAACCCACGCGACCACCACGACGCAGCGTCCATGGCGGCACCCGGTGCGACCATGGCGCCCTCGGCCGCGCCACCGCCACTGGTCATGCCCGACGAGGGCAAGTTCTGCAAGTACTTTCTCGTGCATTCGCTCAGCTACCATAACGTCGCCCATGGCGTGCATTTCAACCAGTGGACACTGCCGCGCGAGCTCCAACAGGCGCTCAAGTTTGCGTCCGAGACGTGCGACGACGTGTTCGTGTTTCTCACGGTCACGGCGAGCAAGCACTTTCAGGCGGTTGCGCGTCTCATGCCCGGTGCGCTGCTGCACGCTGGCGCCGACGAGGGCGAAGATCTCTCGACTGCGATCGTCCCGTACCAGAGCGAGGGCAAGGCCGCGTGGAGCGGTGCGTTTGGCGTCGAATGGCTGCGCATCTGCGAGTGTCCGTGGGAACGTCTTGCGCAGTTCGAAAAGCAAACGCTGGCCGTCGACCAAACGTACGAAGCAAAGCGGTTGGGTGCCGTGGCTGCTCTTGACGGAGATGTACTGACGAACTGTGTGTTGCGTGTTGTGTGTGGATTGTAGATCCAACGGCCAGGAACTTGATGCTGAAGTCGGCCAAGCAATGATGCGTCTGCTGTTCCACCAACCGCAAATTCAGCTGCACTATCGCTCCGTCGAAGACGAAGAGAAGCTTCCTGGTGGGGCCGAAGAGCTCGCGACGCGACGTCGTGAAGCGGCCGAGAGCGTGTTTGGCGGCCCGCCGCCCAAGCTGACGGTCTCAACGCCCGGCTTCGTGTTCACGTGCTCCACCGCGACCATCGACGAGTGCTTTGGGCGGATGCTCTTTGGACTCAGCGCCGACCAGGAGGCCGTCGCTGCCCAGCACATCGCGCCGGGCACGCCGCTCTTCCTGCTCAACACAGCGGACCAGCATCTTCTCGGCATCTTTGAGGCCATCACGCCAGCCGTGACCAATATGGTGCCTGGTGCGTTCGCGCACGGACCGCAGAGCCCGTCGCCGCTCCCTGTGCAAGTGCGTTTCGCTGTCGGTCTCAACGCGCCGGCGATCAACACGGCCGAGCCTCCGATCCAGGCGATTCTTGGCGACGGCGGTGCCCGCGCCGGCCCGTTGACACTCCAAGTGACCCAGCGACTCGCCGACGCGTTCTCGGAGCGGTGCACACCCATGTTTGGTCGCCCGCCAAACGCAATGCAGCCTCCACCGATAGGGATGGGTGGTCCCGGCCCCGGCCCTGGCATGGGCATGCCGCCTCCGCGCGGTCCGGACGCCCAGTTCCGTCGCGCCCCGACCGGCGGGGCGGGTGGCGGCCGCGGTGGTGGCGATGGTTCGAACGCTGCGTTCACCGAGAAGATGCTCGTGGGGATTGAGCCAGACAATGAGTTTGGCGTAACGCGCCGCATCATTGGCCCCGCGGGCTCCCACATGAAGCGTATTAGCCAAGAGGCCGGTGGCGGTGCCAAGATCAAGGTGCGTGGCCGCGGTTCGGGCTCCAAGGAAAGTACAGCAGACGAAGCGAACGAGCCGCTGATGATCATTGTCTCGGCCGAGAACGACCGCAGCTTCCGCATCGCGTGCGAGCTCTCGAGCCAGCTGCTGGCGAACATCCACCGCGATTTCCAAATGTTCCGGCAGCGTCAGGAGCGAGGGGGAGGAGACCGAGGCGATCGCGGCGGTCGTCGCTAGATGGAGGATAAGCGGTATGAAAAAGAACCAAAGAGGAGGGAGCGAGTGAGAGAGAGTGTGCTTGCAGAACAAACCAAACCGAGAAATACAAAACGATACGACTTATTTGTCTCTTCTTCCTTAGTTGACTTTTTTCGACGGCAGTACGTTCGCCACCGACTGCGCGTACGAGATGAGCCGCTTGACCGACGTAATGTACTTGCGCTGGGCCTCGTTGTTCATGACGTGCGCCTGCTTGTTCGCATTGATCTTTTCGCGTCCCGTGCGCTCGTGGATGCCAACCATCGTGACGCCAATGGGCCACGCAGCATTGCCAATCGCGAGCTTGATGTACGCATCGTTGGCCTGCACGAACTCGCCTTGCTTGCAGAACTTGACAATCTGAGCGAGATTCGGTAGGATATCGGACGACACTTGGCGCTTCTTGCACAGCTTGAAGAGCGGACGGATATAATCTTTGCACTGCTTCATGGTCTTGGTCGCGATCTTGCCCTGTGCCGTGCGCTTGATGTGGTCGGGGCGGTCCGCGAGCTCTTGCTCCCAGCGCCGCAACATGCCCTTGAAGAACTTGTACACGATCATGGTGTCATCTTGCTCGTCTTCACCGGCCGTGTCATCAGCCGACGCATCGCCTCCGCCGCGTGCGTCTGCTCCACCCGAGCCCAAGCGGCGCGGCTCGCCGTCGTGGTCGTCGTCATCGTCGTCGTCCTCGGCGCGATCGCGTGCGTCGTCGTCGTCATTGTAGTTGTTGCCGTCGAGAAACTCGTTGCGCGTCGCGTGCCCGTCACCGAGTTCGTCTTCGCGCCGCGTTGCTGCGGCGTGTTCGGCCGTGCGCAGTCGCGCCATGCGCGCCTTGTCTGCCTCGCCAAAGAGCGAGATGGGCGCACCCAGTTCGCGGAGCCGACGCTTCATCTCGGTCCACGACAGCGTCGCCTCTTCTGGTTCATCTTCTTGTTTGTTTGTTTGTGCCATGGACGCCGTCGTACTGCTT
>JAADXQ010000304.1:0-15826 GCA_023337915.1 Pythium angustatum | reverse complement strand
TTTATCGGTCTGTCCAATACAAATTCAGAATGGACCTTAGCGGAAACCGTGGAACGCATCGGCCAGCCGGCCAACCAGGCATCTACCTACCTTTGTGACGGCGTGTGCATCAGCGCCATGCTCGATCAACAGTCTCATGACGTCGACATGGCCTCCCCTCGCCGCATACTGGCAAGCAGGACAGCCGTCCTTCCAATGACGCAATTGCAATTTCAGTGTCAATCGAACAGTCAGGTGTTTAGATCCGACCAGACGTCATACGCTCTCACCTCATCGACTGCACTGATCGAAAGTCCTTCATCCAGCAGAAAAGCCACGGCTTCAACCGATCCTCCTTTTGCGGCACAGTGGAGCGCCGATCGACCACTCTATTCGAAACACATTCAGCCGTCGAATCAGTGCCAATGTTAACGGACAGTGACCAGGTGGAGAACGCAGAACCTACTTCTGTAATCTGGTGCGCATCAACACCATGCTCCATCAAGTGACGCAGCATGCCAACATGACCTCCTAACGCTGCATGATTGAAAATCGGGTCGCCGTTCTTCGAGAGATGCGCGCGTGTCGTGTGTGTGAGTCGCCAGTCACAATTGGCGCCAGTTTCATAAGCACCTACCTCGTCGAGGGCGTCTTCAGACAGACCCTGCTCCAACAAATACTGCACGGCTTGAACTGATCCACTGTTTGCAGCGCAGTGAAGTGCCGATCGTTCGTCCTGGGTGATGAACACGCAGTCTTAAATCAGTGACAATTGTGAAGACGACGTCCACGAGTCCAACAGTGCACTGCACCTTTGTGACCGCGTGCACGTCCGCACCATGCTCGATCAACCACTTCATGATGTCGACGCGACCTCCAAACACTGCATAGTTGAGGACAGAGTCGCCATCCTGTGATAGAGTTGTCGACCAAAGAGTCAAGTCAGCGTCCGGTCACCGTGCCATCATCAGTCCACCAAGCCCGCTAGAGAACTCACTTCATCCACTGCGTCGATCGCGAGGCCTTGTTTCACCAAGAAATTGACGGCATCGAGTTTCCCTTTGTACGCGGCTTGATGGAGAGCTGAGCGCTCTGTCTGCGAGCCACATACCCCGCAGAATCCAACGTGAGGTTACGCACGTCAACCGCATCGCACCGTTGTGTCCTCACCTTTGTCACTGCGCCGAGATCCACGCCGTGATCCACAAGCAGCTGCAGCACGCGCACGGCGCCGCCTTTTGCCGCGTAGTACAGCGGTGTCTTGCCCTTCTACAATCGAGCGAACACGCCGTTCAGTACCGTATATCAGTTGATCGCCAAAGGGAAACCGCACACACTTCGTTGCTTGCGTTGACGTCGGCGCCGGCCGCCAGCAGCGCTCGCGCCGCGTCCACATCGCCCTGTGCGCACGCGTCCCGCAGCTGCTGCTGCTGCGTCACATCATCGTCGCTGTCGCGGTCGTCGTGGTCCGTGTTCTCCGTCATTGTTGTCGTGCTCGCTCGTCACGTGTGCGTGAACCTAGCGCTTCTCGACTGACGGAGAGCGAGACTTCGCGCCGGCGGCGAGGAAAAGGTACCGATGTGGATCCAGTGAGAGAGTTCTCCTTCCTCGAGGCTGGGAAGGTCGAAGGTCCCCATCCCGACGGGCTTCCCATCGCCGGGACACCTCTTTGGCTCGGCCTTGATGCAGGTTCAGAGGACATTTTATCTCTCGCTTCTGTACGTTGACCACAGCGAAACAGGAATCGCACAGACTCGTGTCACTTGATGTATTTACACAGGGTATTAGTTCTTACCTGATGAAGAGATACCGGCATCTTACCGGTATTTTGTCGGTGGCCAGTCCAAGGTCTCGACCTTCACGAACGACTTGGGGCTCCTTCAACCAAGGCAGCAACATACCTTAGGTAGTGCCAAGCACTACGCTGGCAGGTCGTCGGCACAAGCCGAAGCTGCAACTCACGATCCATCTCGAACGAGTTCTCACCGATGAAGTCTCCCGCCGCTCATGCCGACGGATTTTTGGCCATGCGACAGGGCGCTCTATTTCAAGTCGCCTTTGTCACCCACACTTTCATTGGTCAAAACTAAGCCAAGATATCCTTTGATTGGCTGTAATAGCATATTGTTCGGGATCCCGACGGGTTGGGCCAGCCGAGAGAGTGAGGGACACGACGACCAGCGAAGGCACTGTCTTCTTCTCGCGCCCGCAGAATGGCGACGCTCGTGGCTCCCGCAGAGACACAGGACGCACAACTGTCGCGTCATGGGATAGCGCACGCAGCGGCGCATTTAACCATGCCGGAACCACGCGAAACAAGCGACGAAAAGCCGATCAAATCAACCGGTACCGACGAACCGGAAGCGCCGCCGATTGCCGAGCGCCTCCACTCGACCGTGCGCCTAAACCAGTTTACGCTGCAGTTTGAAGACGCGGCGCTCGAGGTCGCGTACAAAGCCTACACGCACCGCCGCAAGAAAGCGCTGTGGCTGCGGTCGCTCATCCCAGCCACGGCGTTCCACATCCTCTTTGGTATTGGCGACTGCCTCGAGCACCCACCGGACCACTTGCTCGTCACGGTGCCCGCGCGCGTCTTCCTCTCGGTGCTCCAGATCTCCATGTTTGTGCTCGTGCGATGGGTACGTTGTGGGCTTGCTATCTATCTATCTATAGTACTCGCTGGTCTCCAGTCTCTGACGATTGTTATCTCGTTGTCATGACTAAACTGTAGGATCTCGTGGCGGCCACCGAGACGACCATGCTGCTCGTGTCGATCTGTAATGGCATCCCCACGCTGCTGCTGTACGCACTGCAGCGAACCAGTCTCCACCAATGGGTACGTCGTCCGGTGTCCAATTCGCCGTTGGTGGTCTCATCATATTCACTTGTTGGACGTCTTTTGTAGGATGCGCTGTTTGTGGTCTTTGGCCTGTCGTTCTACACTGTGCCCAAAATCACACCGCTGGGGTTTGTGGCGTCGCTTGTCGGCAGTTGGTTCACGGCGATCCTCTACGCTGCGCTCTCGTTCCTCGTGCGTCCGCCGACGCGGCCGTTTGAGAGTCTGCTCGGGTTTCTCTACTGCGCGCCCGTGATTGGTATTTTCAATACGATCTCCTATTACTCCGAGTACAACTCGCGCGAGCGGTTCGTGCTGCGGCGAAGGCTTCGTAGCGAGAGCATTACGCTTGCTGTGAGTCGCACCAAGACGCTACCAGCGGCGGTCTCGGCCGATCGCTCCGAGAGCATGTTCAAAGCCAACAAGTTCACGCTCGGTTTTCTGCTCTGGGGCGCCACGACGCTCGGCGGGTGGACTTCGCTGCCGGACGTGTTCAAGTTTGTCGACGAAGACACGGGCTGGGCGTGGTTTAGTCACTGCGCGGGTCTCACCATGTTTTTGCTCGTGATGACGCGGCAACTCCAGTGGCTGTTCGTAGTGCCCGCCCTCGGTGCGTTCGTGCTGTGGATGATGTCGCTCACGATGCCGGCGTCGTGGATCATTATCTCGGCGCACTCGGTGGGCTATGGCTTGCTGTTTGCGTCGATCGTGGTCGCCATGGGCGTTTTCAGCCGCTTTGTGTCGGTGTGGCGGGAGCTCGTGTCGTTCCTCACGCGGTCGTGCTTTTTGTATCCGCAACTACAAGCTGGACTTCAAGACGAGTACCCGTTGTTGGTGAAGATTGTCTCCGAGTACACGGCCGGCATGGATCCAGAAATCATTTCCTCGCGAAACTCGACGAGCCGTGCGCTCACGAATCAAGTCGTGTCGTCGCCACCACTCTCGTCCATGCCCACGGACGTGACCATGCGATCGCCGAGTGCATCCACAATCCAAGATCGTCTCACAGGCGTTGCGCAATTGCATGGTAGCAGTCGCTCGTCCCCTCGGCGACGGATGATGACAGCAGCTGCCGTCAGCAGCGCCGACTCGAAGCTATCTGCACTTCGCAGCTTGAAGGATCACAGTCATTCGGTGAATAGTCCCACGAATGAGACCAGTCTCGTGCGCAAGGTGTTCGTCGAGCCACGCAGCTCGGAGGAGAGCAGCGACCTGGTCAGCGATCTGGCCGATCATCATTGCAACAAGATGGTCTCGGTGCTTCCGTCGTTCAAGGCCAGCAAATGCTTCTTCTGCTCCAAGAACGAAGCCGAACACCTTGTGCCGGTGTGCGGCATGTGGGGCAAATGGACGCACTGGCGCATGAGCCAACAGCAGGACATTATGTTTGGATCGCTCACGTTGCCGCCAAGTACAACTGGCGGCGGCATGGTCGGGAAACCCGTCCAGGCCATGTGCACGTCGTATTATGATGTGCAGCAGCACAAGGCGGAGCTGGAGCAGCGCGTCGAAGCTCTCGAGCACGAGAATAGGAAGCTTCGGGATGACGTCGAAGCAGGTCGACTGCAAGCAGCGGAAGACGCTGCAGCGCTCGTACGGTCACGAACCGAGCTGCGGGCTCAAGATGAAAAGTACGCGCTCGACCTTCTCCGAAAAGAAACCACGCTCGCCAACAAGATGGACCAGATCATGCGCGAGGCCAACCAAGTCGCCCATCAACACAAGCTCGAGGTACGTGACCTCGAGACTGAAAACAAACAACTCGTAAAGAAGATCGACGAGGCGAACCGAGCAGCAGGCGATCTACGAGCTGCGCAAGAAGCGCGACGCCGAGAGCACCAACAGAACCAACGTCTCGAGATGCAGCTTCAGGAACTGAGAAAAGAACTCGAGGCCGCCGTGCGCATGTCGCCGCCGTCAGCAGCCGCTAGCTGCGATGCGGCACAAGGAGTGGCATTGCAGCCGTCTCGCCGACTCCCGTACGCGCGATGGATCGAGGTCGAAGGTCTTCGCGAGTCGCTCAAGAAAAAAGACGACGGGGCGCTCGACGAAGAAGGGACTCCGTGGTCGACGGGATTCCAGTGAACGAGTGAACTTGAAAAGAAGACGAAAACCACATTGATCATGGACACACTTGTGTCTATTCACACTACACGCGCACTGGACGTCACGACGACTCTGAAGCAGACGAGATCCGAATCGCTTCAACTACATGGAAGAATACACTGACTTCCTGGGGCATCTCCTACCACACGGCAATCGCCATCGCTGATCCAGCAACTACCATTGGCAGCGTCGTGAGCGTGAGACTCGCGGCATCCGACGTGGCTGTCGGCGCGGGACTCGCTGTTGTGTTGCCGCCCGCGGGCTTGACCGTGCCGGCGGTGTCGTCGGCTTCGGACGAGTCCATCGTCGTGAGCAGCGTCTCAGAATCGGATGAGCCGGATAGCGACGAGTCCGCGGTCACAAGACGTGGGGTCGCTGGCGAAGCTCCAGGCGCAGGAGACGCATTGGTGCCGGGTGCGGCTGCGCCAGGTGCCCCTGACGCTATCGCCACCGGCACGACGCTGGGCGTGTCACTTGTTGGGGTATTGAGAGCATCGGGACTGCCAGGAGCCGTTTCCGCCGCATCGGCGTCCACCGGCTCGGCTGTAGGCGCATTCGCATCGGGCGCGACGGGGTCGGCAGGCGGCGCCGCGTCGCCGTCGGTTGCGCCGTCACCGTTCGAGTCTTCTTGAGCCGAAGAGAGCGCAAGGAGCGCGAACAGGAGCACCCACAAGAACAACAGTCGCATCGCCTTGAGTTGGAATAGTGAAGGAGAGTGTTGGCGTTGTGACAGGCAGCGGAGACTTGAGAAACGATGGCTCTGCTCGAGCCCTGTTCTACGAAGAGAGCGAAGACGTGTGATCTAGCGCACGTTCCGTAAAGTGCACGCACGCGGCATCCACACAAGATCCACAAACCGATCGTGGCCCGTCCATGCCGTAGAAGCGGCGCATGGCAGGTGACATCGTTGGTATCCACTCGTACCCATTCCACATGGCTTCAGTCTCAGCAGTGGTACAGCAGAAGGTCGTAATACAGTACATCCACCCATGAACGACTTTGATCAGCCGCCGACGTGCGACGGGTGACCGCGCCGGCCAGCGGCGTCGCCACGTGGATATGTGACGGAACAGATCAATCCCCCACCAGTGCTGCAGTCATATAGTAGTCGTATTCAATGAATGCTTGCTACTTGCCTCGTATGGATTCACTTGGGGCGAAACGGCACGGCCGAGAACGTATCGCTGTAGCGCTTGAACTCGGGGTGGTAGTCAAACTCGTCCATGAGCACTTGGATCCCTTGTGCGTGGCGCAGCTTGGCGTCGCCGTACTGCTGTTCCATGAGCTGCGTCGTGGCGTCGTACTTGCCTTCGAGCGGACCGATCTTGGCTTCGAACGTCGCGATCCAGTCGCGGCTCTGCGTGAGCTTGGTCTCGTAGTCGTGGCGCCGTGCGTGCAAGCGAAAGAGCTGGTCGTCGTAGTCCTGTTTGCCTTTCTCGTCGGCTTTGATCTCGCGGTCGAGCATATCAATCTTCATCTGCAATGTCTCGAGCACGCCGCCAATGCCACTGGTCACGCGGTTCATTTTGTTAGCTTCTTTCGTCGACGGCAGCGCCTTCTTGGCCGCAGGCGCGTACACGAGCCGTGGTAGGCCCTTGCCGGACGCTGTGGACGACGACGCCATCGTGTCTCTCTCTCTGTCAGCGAGTGGAGATTGGAGACCAACGTCAAGCAGGTAGTGAGTGTTCCAAAGAGAGACTGTGATCTATTTTGACCGTCAAGCGAAGCCACGGAAAAGAGCGAGTAGTACTACCTATCCTAATACACGCCACGGGTGCGTGCGCTGTCGAGCCGTTCGTCTCGTGGCACGGCAAACGAGACAGCGGCCGCAGCGGCCGTGGCTCCACTTCCGCTTCCACTGGCGGCACGCGTCGCGAGGTGCGAAAAGAACTGAAGCAACTGCGGCGACGACACGTAGCCGCTCTGGTTCACGTCGATGCTGCTGGTCAGAAACTGCAGCTCGCCAACGTCGAGGTCGAGTCCGAGCCGAAAGCACACGTGCTTCAAATCGCTGGCACGGCACACGGCCTCGAACTCGCCCGAGTCAATGGGCACGACGAGCTCCCGTGCCATGACGCCTTTGAACGCATGGCGGATCAATACGGCCGCGCTCTGGCGGCCTTTCTCCGAGGTCAGCAAGTCGCTCAAACGGCTCTCGTACAGCAGCTTGCGCTGAAGCGAGAGCTCGTCGCTGGCAAACAGCGACAGCGTGCGGTTACTGCTACCACCGCTGCGTGGCGAGCGTGCTGCCGTACGCGGCGATGGCTGGACAGGGTCCAAGAGAATCGGTGAGTACGCGAGCCCCGGCACACCGCTCGTCGTGTGCATGCGTCGTACGGTCTCGCGTGGGTACGCGTTGTTGCCGTAGAGCCCCGTGGCCGTGGTGTTGGCACCGGCCGGCGTCACGCGCGTGAGCTCGTGGAGCAAGTCGCTGATGCGATGCAGCAATTCGAGAAAGCTCACGGTCTGTGGGTCGGGTCCCCGACTCGGGTAGAGCAGGTCGACAAACTCACGTGCCGTGATGCCCGAAGGCAGTGCGTTGGAGAAATTAAGGCTCAGTCGCGAGGCCATCAAGATCTCGGCAAGGTCGGTCGTCCGGACTTGGCCGTGGACGTCGGCGTGGCGATGGAGGTCCACGACGCTCTTGAGCTCACCACGGTGCTCGAGCAGGTCCTGGAGAATCGAGAGGACCGTGAGCCGTCGACCTCGCGGCAGTGACGCCAACGCTGTGCTGCCGGAGCTCTCGGCCGTCGTGGGGAAAGGTGAGTTATCCCGCCGCACGGTCGCCGAGTCGTCGTAGATCTGGTCGGTAATCTGGATCGAGCTCTTGGTCGCTGGGTGGTCCTGGTTCATGCGACGTCGTGGGCAGTTCCACAGTGCGTCGGTCTCGTTCGCCATGTTCATGTTGAACTCGTTGTCCGACGCTGCGCCCACAGCGTTCGCGAACGCTTGCGTTTCCTGCGGTGCCAGTAAGACCGACGCCGTCGAGAGGTGCTGTCGTCGCCGCTTGGGCGAGAGCAGATCGCTACAGAGCTGCTGGAGACGCGTCTCGAGCTTGGTGTACACAATGCCATGGGGGTGGTACGGCTCGGCCAATGGCACGGGCGGCTCTTGCTGCGGTTGGTTCTGTCGTCGAGGCGAGCGGCTCATGAGCTCAACGCGCTGGGTCATGGCGACGATGGCGGTCTGGACGTCCTGCGGCGACGCCAGCACCCCGAGCTCGTGGATCGCGGCCGTGAGTTCGCCACGGGACACGAGCCCCGTGCGATGGACGTCGTACCGCTGGCACGTCGCGAGCAGCGTGGCTACGTGGAGCAGCATCGCTTCAAAGATCTTTTGTACGGACCGTGGCAGCCCCGTGCTACTGCTATTGGTTGTAGCTGTCGGTGACAACGATGGCAGCGTCCAGTTGTTGGTACTGCCACTGGCTGTCTCGGGCAGCTGGAGCGATGCGAGTTTCGTGGCCGCATTGTTCAAGTGGTCGTACAAGTCGTGGTTCGTCACGTACCCTCGGCCACTGGGATCCAGTGTCCAGAACAAACTCTCGACTTCCGCGTGTCGTGCCACGAGGCCCAAGTGCACGAGACTCTGGCGCAGCTGGCCACGCGTGATGCGTCCAAAGCGGTCGCCTGGGAACACGCTCTGCGGCGACGCCGAGCCGAGCTGCCCGACGTCTTTGAGCTGCTGCAATTTTGTGAGGATCCGTCGTTCGAGCGCAAGTGGCTTGACGGCCGCCGACGTCAGTGGGCTTGAGCCGGGCTCGTCCAGTTCCTCCGTGTAGGAGTGCTTGGAAGTTCCCGGCGGATCGCTGCTGGTGGTTTCGAAATTGATGTGGCTGTTCCAGCGACTCTCGTCACGGACCTTGATCATCGAGCGGTTGGCTTCGCTGTTGCGCTGCTCGTTCGACTTGCCGGCCGCATGGAGCGCAGAGGTAGTAGTAGTACTGGTCCCAGTGGTGGTAGTACTACCGCTAGTACCCATCCTGCTCGACTCGTACAGCGACGCAGGCGGCGTGAGCTCGGTTCGACTCGAGAAGACAGTCTTACGGCCCGTGCGGATGGGCGAGATCGTCGTCGTGCCAGGTGCAAGCGCTGTGTGCGACGGTGGTGCCGCGTTTGTAAACGTCGACGAACGGACACTCGAGGCCATGGCGCTCTGGTCATGTGCCTTGAGTGCCTGGAGAAGCATCGCCAAGTTGATCGCGCCGGCAGTGTCTCTGTGTACACAACATACTACGCGTCAGACCCTATGACACTAGGAGCACAAGCGAGCCACACAGGCCACACGTACGTGCACGACAGCAGCCGCACGCGGAGCGCAGCAAAGTCGGAATTGCTTAAAGTAATACCACAACGCGTGAGCACGTCACGGAACGTCTCGGCCGTCACACAGCGCTGACGTGCGCGCTCGTACTGCTGGATCAGCGGCTCGAGCCGATCCAGCGCCAGCACAAGCAGATCCCAGAGCCGTGCGTTCGTGGCGATCGGTGGCGACGCATTCTGCGACGACGGCAGGAGTAAGCCAGGCTTGGCGGCATCGGGATGCTGCTGCTGAATACTCGCGAGAAAGTCGGCGTACCGGATCGCACGCGACGCCGAGCTATCGTGGCTATCGTAGGTGTCATAACCAGACTCTTTGAGTTCGGTCGGCAGTGCGTCGTAGAGCTTCTCGAACTCACGGGCCGTGAGCAAGACCCCAATGTGCGAGAGCGCGAGCGCAAACTCGTCGGGGCTCACGCGGCCGGTCGACGAAATGTCCATTTTCGCAAAGATCTGGCGCAGTTTGTCGAGCCCCAAAACCACGGCGTCGCGGATCCGGCGCCAGATTGTCTCGCCTTCACTATAGCTGACGGCCGAGCGGCCACTGGCCGGTGCAGTGGCGTACGGCGTCGGCAGCGTCGACGATGGGGACTGGAAATCCAGAGACGACGACGGAGCGTGCTGGTCGTGCTGAGCACGTAGGAGCTGGAGCGACCACTCGGTCAGGATGCGGCAGAACAGATCAATGTCGAGCTTCTTGTTGTTGGCCGGACAAAAGACCGAGAAGAGCTCGTGGCTCCGGCGCTGGCGGGTCGCGTCCGTGCCGTCGGTGCCGTCGACCATGCCGAGCCGCTTGAGGGCGAGCTGGAACTCTTTGAAATCCAGTTGACCGTCGCCATTGAGACTAAAGCGTCGGAAGACGTCGTCGGGCTTCAGGGTTGAGTGCGTGAACCGCAAAATCTCGTCGGCAAAATAGTCCATGAGCCGCTGGCTCGTGAGGAGCTGGTGGTACGCGTGCCACTCGGCCGTGCTCATGCTCTGGATCTTGGCCTGCGTCTTGTGCATGCTGTCTCTCTCTCTCTCTGTCTCTGGATCCAGTGTCCAGGCGACGACGGGTGTCGAGGATCATGCAGTTGGTCGCTCGACCGAGAAGCGTGCTACGTTCCTCAGCCACCGCAGGCCGCGCAGCAGTCGTGCCGCTTCGCACGCCCTTCGATGTTGGTCCGGAATTAGACATCGCACTTAGGACGTACTTTGGAAGCATCCTGCGGTCCACTTCAATGTGTATGTACGATGGGCCCGGCTAAGCGGCGTTGGACAGATACACCTGTGCAAAGATGCGGAGCGTCTTTCTTTTCGTTGTTTACCGTTGGCATTCAGTCCTAGCACGAACGGTGTGAGCGTCCACAGTACTGTACCATATCCACGACTGGATGATTCGACTGTGCCTGGAGACTTTGTCGGGGTAGCTCCTCCCTCCGAGGAGGAGAGAGCTCGCCCCAACCGAGTGAGGAAGGAGCTCCTCGCAAGACGCTCCGTTGGTTTGTAAGTGAGTGGCTCATTCTGGCATCTCCTCCGTCTCGCGACTCCACACCACCCCCACACGCAGGGTGGATGTTCTAGTAGGCCACAGTGGTGAAGCTGTAAACGTAATGACGTATTCCCACTATGTGTACCGGTACTACAGGCCTAGCACCGCGAACCCGCGAGGGCGTTGGACAGATACACCCAGGATCGAGGTTGTACGGTACAAAGACGCGGAGCGGCTTTCGTTTTCGCTGTTAGCCGTTGGCCCTGAGTCTCAGCACGCATGTACCCACCGACGACTAAAGGATCCGGCCGGCTGGGTGCCTTGAGATGCGGCTGGGCAGCTCCTCGTCCCCTCCTCCTCCGCTCGACGTCCTCCTCCTCCCCAGAGCGAGCGAGGACACAACTCGCAAGTCGCTCCGTGCTACTTTGATCGAGTAGCTCATTCTGGAATCTCTCCCTTCTCGTTCTCGTACTCCCACTCCACCACGAGCGACCCCCATCAATCAAGCGTCCGGATCAACATGGGCATCACGGCTTCAACTGCGTCTCCTCGACCTCGTACGACTCGACACCAGCCCGGCAACGCCACCACGCAGCTTGCACCACTCGCTCCGCTAGATCCACGCGTCGTCGCGGTCAGTGCCATCCACTGTGCCACGACCGCGACCGCCACCATGCTTGTCACGGTCTCGCGCCACGCAAGGCCCACGCGTGCCACGCGTACGGTCCTCCACGTCCACGACGACCGAGACGACGTGCGCTGCTGTTTCAACTCGACGGCGCGACCGACGTGTTAATGACACGGCAGCAACAGCCCGTCGCGCGGCTCGTGGCGAGTGCCGGCTTCGTCGACTTTCAGGTCGTCGCGACCAAGACGAAGGCGGTGCTCTTCACGCTCTCGCGCCATTTGCGCTCGGACGGGCAGCCGTCCGCGCTCGGTACGTTTGTAGATCGCGTCACGGGCGTGCCGTACACGGTCGGCTACACAGGCGAGTGGGTGCGCGAGCACCGTGCGGTCATCTGGTTGTCCACGAACGAGACGCCGCGAGTGCCGGTGGCACAGGTCTCGCCGGCACCGCGTGACACGAAGCTCCGGCAGCGCTACCGTGTCGAGATCGCGCCAGGCATGGACGGCAGTCTTGTCGCGCTATTGTGCTACGTCTTGGAGTACTATCCAGGCAGTGCAGCAGTGTGCCACGGATGGATGGGCCAGCACCCAGCGCAGTGCGGTGTCGGTCGTTGAACCATTGGGTAGTGAGAGAGAGGTTTGGATAAATTAAGACACCGAGCTCTTACGCTACTCGACGTGGTCTTCTTCCAGTGAAGGTCGTCGTCGCAGCTTTGCGACGAGCGACCGCACGATCTTGCGCCCAACATGGAGCGGTGTCTTCTCGGCCTGCTGTGTCTTCCAGTGGGCCTCACGGAACTCGGCCAAGTCGGCACGCGAGTAGAACAACTCGCCGAGGTCCACCGAGTCGCGTCGTGCCACGGTCGCCGTCGGCGAGCCATCGTCGCTGTCGGTGTACTCGGGCTCGGAGAAGAAAATGCACTCGCTGGTCTCTTCGTTGAAGGTCACGCGCTTGGCACGTGGACTGCCACGACTCGTGGCACGCTGTGGCTTTTTCTCGGTCTCTGAATGGCGCAGAGTGTCATGACCGTGGTCGAGCCGTGCGAGGTAGAGCGCCGTGACCCACTGGAGGTACGTCGTCGTGCTCCTGGCGTGGACGCGGATTCGAAGGGTCTTACCCGTCGCACGGCTCTGGACAATGAGGCTCTGGCGCTCGCCCACGAGCGTCGCTTCGAGGTCGAGCAGGACGACGCGGAACGGCTCGCGGTTGAGCTTGATGTCGGCACGACGTCGGTAGCAGCGCAGGCGGCCGTGGTGGAGCACGGCGTAGACCCATTTCTGCCGCGTGAGCGCATCGACGATGGAGCGACGCCGCTTCCACGCGTCCGAGGTCGGAGGGGACGACGACAGCGTAGCGGAGGAGGAGGTTGAGGAGGAGGAGGTAGAGGACGGCGGCGAGCGGTGGACCTCCTCGAGGCTGATGAAGCCCATGAGCATGCTCGAGGACCGTAGTGAGCGAGACCGCATTGTGAGGAAAGGAGGAGAGCGAGAGCGTTCGTGAATGAAGGAGAGGAGTGGAGGAGGAGTGGAGGAGGATTGGAGTCTCCCTACCCCAGGAGTCGCCGGATATATCTCGGTCGATTTCTGAGATACTACCTCTGTCCGGTTGGAAAATGTGCATCTCACGAAGAATGTGATATTTTCGGAACCACAGACGAGATCTCGCTGAAACCTGAACTACTAGGTTGGTCTTTCATTGCTGCACATGATGGATTCCTTAACTTTCGTGTTTTCCCAGATCGCAACGATAAAACCGCGGCTCGAAGCAGTCATTTTTTGGTACCCTGTCTTTAATTTTTCCAATACAAGCCGCTATTAAGCGATATTAGACGGAAACGATACCATTCGAATCCTAAAATCACGGTCTATGCGACTGAATGATCATCTGCGTCGGAAACGCAAGCTTTTGGACACACAAGGCGATGAATGAAAGCGAGGTTTTTCTCGTGTTAGATATCACCCAAGGTCGGGGGGGGAAGTCTTCAGCCAATCAGATGGACCCAGTAAGAATGATGGTCATTTTTGTGGTCCAATACCATTGAATTAATCCTATTTACTAGAATGTAAACCAGCAGTACCTACTTTATACGCATCCTCTGAACATTCGAGTGAGGATGGAAAAACTGAGTTCTCGAAACGGTGTCCGACTCGAGGAAGCTTGTAGTTGTTGTCGCCTTGTACAAGCATAATCTGCTCCATAACAGCTTGGAGTGTTAAGAAACACTTCTCGAGTGTGTAGGCCGGCATGTCGTTGAAAGCCTCGGTGACCGCGTCTATCAGACTGTCAACGGAGTATGCGTGCTTTGTGTGCTGGAGCGACTGGATGGCATTGAAGAAGCCGAGGTCGAGCACATTGAGATCCGGGGAGCGTGGAGGCTGGCGACGGATAACCACGCTCCAACCGTCGCCGAGTTGGGCGTCTTTGACAGCGGCCTCCGCAGTCGCATGCGGGGACGCGTTGTCTTGTTGCAGGTGGATTGTTTTCTTTAGACGCCCTGTGGAATTCATCGTCAGTATAGGTCAGCACCACGCACGATCATCGGGCGTACCTGGCCACACTGCCTTGATAGCCGGCAATACTTGTTCCACGAGACACTCGTAGTATTTTTTCTTGTCCACCGACTGCGGCTCTGTAATGAGCTCCCCCTTCGTCTGATTTTTTGTTGTACGTTTGGCTTCGCGCTTTTTGACGATGGGAAAGATCCCAATTTTCCCGTCGAAGCCGCGCTCACGGACGTAATCGTACTGCGGTCGCGCGACAACCGCAAGGAACATAACCTTCGTGATGAAACGTTTGTTGGGGCATGTGAGATGCGGGGCCTCTTCATCCTCTGCGAGAACGAAACGCGAGGAAACCTCATAGATATAGAACCACTTTTCATCGATGTGGACGGTGTCAAACATCGCATCAAAATAGCGCCTACGTAGACCTGTACAATGGTTAGAACAGAAGAGAATAGCACAGAGTCGAGAAAACGTACCAAAGGGACGCTCTACGAACGCGATCACGTAATGCAGTCGCTCTTGCTTGTGCTCTTCCGTGAGCGCCGGTCTGCGGTGGACAGTCACGAGCCGCAGAGGACCACCCTTCCCGATGTACTCTTGCAAAGACGACTTAGGAATGTCCAGTGCCGCCGCCGCGGCGCGCACGGTCATGCGTAGTTTGAGGGGCACCTCCTTGATTGCCGCCTTGATCACGTCGGGATCGTACTTGGGAGTCGCACCCGGTCGCTTGTGGCGCGGACTCGTCTCCCCGCGAGCGTCCCACACGTTCTTGATAGTATTTCGGTGCCGCGTAAAGTGCTTTGCAGCACTAGAGATCGCTCCTAGGCGCAGCGCGCTGTCGTCCTTCACCAGTGCTTCCAAGAAGCCTAAGATCTTTGCGCGTTCCTCGGCGCTCAGGTCGGCGCCTCCCTTCGTTCGCGCCATCTTTCAAAATGAAACCTATTTTTGTGTGTTCCCGCCAGTGTTTTACCGCCCACCCAATTGACCAAACCCTAACACTCGAACCTCCGTTTCACCTTGATTATGTGGACCACATAAAACCTCAGTGCACATTTTCCAACCGGACAGAGTAGTACAAGGGGACTATCCAGTGGCGGAGGGTAAGACGGAATACTGGTCTACCATGTGGAGGGACTAAATACTGGTCAGCGCCGCCTACCGTGGGTGAAAAGAGTGCCAGGTAGTCGCGCGAGCTGATTCCGGATGAATCCACGCACCCTCTGCCCCCGGCACGAGCACCGCACAGCATACGGCCTACGGCCTCAGATGCACCCACGCCTGCTGGCGCCTTTTGCCACACGGTTGGCTGATGTCACTAGAACGCGGGAATGCGGACCGAAAGTGGATTCGTTGGTACCGGTAGTGGCAAGGGTACCGTCCAGTCGGTACCCGGTACGTACCGACACGTTGCTTGTGTGAGCGGGAGAGAGGGCGCTGTTTGAAGTACCCGGGGGATTCCAACGATCATGGTCGGGCGTTGGAACCACCTGTCCAGATGCATTTCGGGGTGGATTGAATCTGCGGTTGTAGAGGGAATCTACATCAGCCGGCTTGCGGTAGGTTCGGCAGGTAGATCGACAGCCAGGCAGACCAACGTGGCCTGCCGACGTTGTGTACAGGACTGTAAGCACAATTAGTGCTTACGGCAGAAGCTTCCAGAATCCATTATTACGTCCCTTGATTCGCCAGATTTAGTTTTGCGTTGGCAAGCCCCTCGCATCGTACTGTACAACGCGATACATAGTGCTGTCGTGGTTTTTCGGAACACAGTTGCCCCCTATTCCCCCGTGTAGCGGCGATCCATAAACCGCAAGTGGTGAGAATTGCCAGCATACATGCCTGGACAGGGATGTTTACCTCTAATCACCGATACTAATTTTACAAGGATCTGTTTGAAATCATCATCATATTATACAATCCATAAGTTTGGTGGCTGTCACAGCATGACAATACTGAACGGAGTCGGTTGCCCATACAAAACCT
>JAADXQ010000303.1:0-15861 GCA_023337915.1 Pythium angustatum | reverse complement strand
GTTTTCATAAGTGAAAACCAATACAATGATTATTGACCGAATTGGAAATTGTACGCAAAGGCCCTCCTACCAATAAATAATAATTCCATCAATACAATCCAGCCAATAAATCCTATTATATTATTTTTGTCGAGCCCTGGCCAGGACAGTCAAATGCGCCAGGGCCTGGCGCATTTTCAAACCTGCAGGACTTCGGCCAGCTCCGCCGAGTCGTTCCCATTCACAGACACCGATCTCCGCGATGGCCCTCCGTCGACTTACTGTCACCGCTGCGGTATTCGTTGCAGCATCGACGCTGTGTTCCGCGGCGACAACGACGATCTCGATCTCCGAGTCGTCTGGGTCTGGGTACGAGCCATGCTCGGATGCCGATTTCGCGCCGGTCAATGTCAAGATCCTCACGGAAGCGACCGACTGCACCACCAAGGCCACCTACAACTGGGACGGCAAGTTCATGCCGACTACCATCGAGCGCAAGGAGTTGTGTGCGTGTACGTCGCTCATGAAGAAACTCGAGACCGTCGACGTGCCGCACTGCGGTTTCTATCGCGTCACACCAGACACTGGCTCCGGTGGGTTCTACTCCTACAAAGACCTCGTCGAGTTTGCGTTTGGACTCTGCAGTGCCAGCAGCAGTAGTACAGCAACCCCGACCACGGCCACGAAAACGCCCACGCCGACCTACACCTCGCCCTACACGTACACGCCCACGTACACGTACGCACCGTCGTACAATTACGACTTGGACGCTTCGAACTCGTCGTCCAGCAAGAAGAGCAAGAGCAACACCGGCGTGATCGTCGGTGTGATCGTTGGTGTCGTCGTGGTCGCGGCGATCGTTGGCTTTGTCATCCGCAAGCGAAAGCAGACCAAGCGCAATGGTGGGTCGGGACCATCGCATGACAGGAACAGCAACCGCAACAGCGACAGAGCGGTCGAGAAGCATGCGCACGTTGCCATCCCGGTGACCGAGGAGCTGTCGCCGCTGGGTGCTGGCTCGTACGCGGCAATGCCGTCCTCTCCAGCCTATCGTTAAGTCCGTCCGACGGCACTAATGGGCTTCGTTCAATGATAAAACAATAGAATTGGAATATTTGACGGGATAAAACAGAGTTAAAACTGGAATAGAGCAGTTTGAGTTCAGTTTGCAGCCAATCGGCGCGTCTAAACTTGAATCCATCTGCGACAACAGCCGGTGGTAGAAAAACTCAACAGGAATGCAGGTCATTGATGACTCACGGCTGATGACGGCAATGGAAATTTACGAATCCTCGAATCTCGCTGCCAAACCGAAGTGGCTTCCATTGGCACAGAATTTCCGAAGCCAACGGACTTGACGGATCTCGCTCTCTCAACGAACTGGCTGACCACACATCCTTGCACGTCGATGGTGATGGTCTGCGACCATCACTAGCTACGCCACCGGCGTCTGAGCCCAAGTAGAAAGAGCGCCGCCAGGATCTGGTGGGCTCACTTGCAAATATCCGCTGATTCCCTCCCTTCCCTCTTCCGCCTCCAGCACTATCCTTCTACGCATCGCATCATGGTCCGCCATTTCTTGACTGTGGCGTCCGCAGTGCTCGTCGCTACTTTGCCTCAGTCCCACGGAGCTGGGATCACGGTCAACGAGGCGTCTGGCGGTGCCTACGAGGCTTGCACGGACGAGGAGCTCGCACCGTTCAGCGCCCAGATCATGGCCGAATCCGACGACTGCGTCACCAAGGCCTCGTACAATTGGAACAACGTTGATGTGCCGAGCGCGATTGAGCGCAAGGAGCTCTGCGCGTGTACACCGCTCATCCAGAAGCTGCAGACCGTGACCGTGCCGCACTGTGGGCTCTTGCGCATCTCGACGACCGAGGGCACGGGCGGTTTGTACTCGTACAAGGCGCTGATGGAGTTCGCGTTTGGCCTCTGCGATGTCGGGAAGAGCAGCCCTGGCGTGGCACCGACCACGGCGCCTACGGGTACCGCGACGACGAAGCCACCGACGGCAAAGCCCACGCCTCCGATCATCTACAACCCTGGCGAGACCACGGCGCCGATTTCGCTCTCGCCGCCGATCATGACCTCTGCCCCCATCGCGTCGTCCTCGCCGTCGCTCGTAGCGACTCCTGTGCCTAGCGCAACCTCGTCGGCTGCATCGTACAAGAGCTACGCGGGCGTGCTCGTGGGTACCATCATGGGGGTCCTCGTGGTGGCTGGACGTGTCTAATACATGTCGATTCAAAAAGCAAATTGGTGTACTCTCCGGATATACTTCAAGCGGAATGAGTTCCGCCCAACATGAGCGAGATTGACTATGAAGCGAATAGAATGCCAAACACACAGGAACGAGGTTGAAGCGACCGCAAAGCTGTGTACCGGTGCATCAATCGCGTCCAACGTCAGGCTCTTGAAGCCACTTCTCACGACCGGTAAATTGACGTCAGTGCGGTCTGAACATACACGATCGTGATGATTTGGTTTACCCCGCCCACCCTCGCTTGACCGATCTCACTGGCGACACGGGAGCACAAGCGCCCACCGCCATTTTCATGAGCACGGACAGTACGACTCCACACTCGCGATCTAGTAGCGCCCCGCTCACATCGGAGATTCGCTCAGAATGGCGCGCCAACTCGTGGCCGCGGTCGCCGCTGCGTTCGCTGTCCGTGAGACCGTGTCTTCCACGATTCGTGCCATCACGATCCAAGAGGAGCCCGGGGCAGTGTACGCGCTGTGCACCGAAGCCGACTTCACGCCGTTCGCGAGCCAAGTCATGGCCGAGTTTATGGATTGTGAATCGCACACGACGTACGACCGCGACAGCGGCTTCCTCCCGACGACGCTCCAGCGCCAGGAAATGTGTGCCTGCACGCTTCTCATTGCCAAGCTACAAACCGTGCGCGTACCGCACTGTGGGTTGTTTCGTGTCTCGCCGTCCGACGGCGGTAGCGGCTTTTACCCGTACAAGAGTCTTGTTGAGTTTTCGTTTGGACTGTGTAGTAGTACCAGCAGCAGCACAACAACCATTATTACAGATACCACATCGCCGCCGCTGACGCCGCCGCCGCCTACGACTGCGACGACGACTACGACCGTGACGCCGACGACACCGACGCCCTCAGAGATACCGGCGAGTTTTGACACGCCGACCTACACGCCCTACACGTACACGCCTGTCGCAACCACTGCCTACACGTACTCGCCGTCGTACAACAACGACTACGACTATGACGCGTCGAGCTCCTCGTCCAGCAAAAAGAACAGCAACAAGACGGGCATCTACGTCGGCGTGAGCATCGCTGTCTTGCTTGTCGCGACCGTGGTAGGCTTTGTGGTCCGCAAGAGGAAGCAGCTCACCAACGGGGCGTCCCGCAAGAGCAGTGGCAGCAGCAGCCGCGTCGGTGATGAGATCAACGCGGACGCGTCCGTGACTGTGGCAGTGGTGGCTGAGCTGTCGCCACTTGGACGGGATACGTATGCACCGATGCCGACATCGCCGTCGTGACCGCTCACGTCGAGCCCCGTCGCGTAGATTTGGCACAAGAAGATTGAGCCATGACGTGGGATGCACTTTCATCTTGGATACTGTACCGGTAAAACAGCGCACATGCCAATGCACTATGGGGGACAATTCACCATGTCTCCATCGGAGACAAACGAGCTTGGCCACGAATCGTGGCACACGATCGGTTCCCAGCGTGAGCGATCGATCATGTACTGTACGGACCAAGTCGTCGGACTCTGCACGCTGTACTTCAACTTGGTCTGTCGTTTATACCAGATCTAACACATGATCTAAGGCAATTTGCCAGTGACATAACACCCGCTTTAGGCCCTAACCCTCTCCTGCGTGGACGGAATGGGTACAAGCTGACCACACGGCAATGCCGTGATGGCATCCGTCGGATTCCGTTGGGTTACGCGAAGACTTCACTGGCCTCAAGAACGTTCTGTTTTGTTGAAGCTTGGGTCGATCAGATCGACGATCTGGCCGTCGTCGTAGAACAAAAGCGGTAAAAAGGACTCTAGGAGTAAGAACAAAAATATGTGACCTCTTGGTGCGTTGGCCCCAAGCGCACAAACAATGGGCACCCATTTCCTATTCGTATCCATCATGCACCAACGTCTCCATGTGCTCTCGTTGATCTGTTCGACGCTCATGCTCGTGGCCGCATCCTCTTCGCCAGTGCCGGCGCTGCGGTCGATCCCGGTCTTTGAAGACACAGCGATGCCTGGAACAAGCGCCTCGTCCTATTTGTACTGTGAGACGCTCGATCTCTCGGCGTTCTCGGCGTCGATTATCAAAGAATCCGACGAGTGTGCCATGAAGACTTCGTACATGTGGACGGGCGTATTGCTCCCGACCGCGTCCGAGCGGCGCGAGCTTTGCTCCTGTACGGACCTCATGAACCGGCTGCAAGAAGTCAAAGTGCCGCGGTGCTTTCTGCTGCGAGACGGTGGCCAAATCACGTACGCGCAGGTCATAAAGTACGCCTTCGGACTCTGCAATCTCGACGGGACGGCAACCACAGCGGCACCCAACAGCCCGAGCACGATTAGTACCCGTGATCCGTCGTCCACTGATACCAGTACGTTTGTGTTCTCTGCCTCGCTATGCCGGGAAATGTTGGCGATTGTATCCCCAAGGACGGATCAACACTGACGTTTTCTCTCGTGTTCTTCTTGTTCTTTTTTTGCAGCAAACGGCACCAAGAGCGAATCCACGAGCAAGACCGGTCTCATCGTTGGGATCATCATTGGTGTCGTCGTGGTGGTCGCGCTGGCTGCGTTTGCGGCGTTCAAATGCGGTCGCAAGCGTGGGCCGGTTGCCAAGAACGAAGCTGCGCAGGTGGAGGAACATGGTACCCTCGAAGCCATGCCTCTCTCGCCGTTGGAAGGATCCGGGCACGACTACATCGCCATCTCTCCAACATTGACCGCATCCGCGTATCCAGTGAACACAGGAAAGGCAGTCGCGGCCATGCGGTCGACACAGCTCACCGCGACGTCTACGGGCAGCACTGGAAGAACGAGCGTCGGCGATCAATTCGTGTTGCGGCCGTCGGAGTTGGCCAAGTGGGAGGATCCGGCGCTTGTGGCTGCGCGGGTCCCGTACGACACGGTGTTCTTTGGTCCACTGCTCAGCCGCGGTGGCTACGGCGAAGTGTTCAAAGGCACGTACAATGGCGAGACCGTCGCGATCAAGCGGTTGCTGCCGGAACGACGTAAGGATCTCGCACAGATCGATGCGTTCTTGGGCGAAGTCAAGCTCATGTCGACGCTTGAGCACGAGCGGATCATCCAGTTTATCGGCGTCGCATGGAACGCGCTGAGCGACGCGTGTGTGATTGTCGAGTACATGGAGAATGGTGATTTGCGATCGGCGATCACGCGATGGGACCGTGACGAGATTCGTCCACAAGGCTTCGACGCCGACAAAGTGAAGATTGCTCTGCATATCGCGCACGCGCTGACGTATTTACACTCGCTACAGCCCGTCGTTGTCCATCGGGATCTCAAGTCCAAGAATATCGTGCTCAACGCCACGTACGACGCCAAGCTGACGGATTTTGGCGTCTCGCGCGAACGAGCTGATTCGACCATGACCGGTGGCGTGGGTTCTTCTTTGTGGATGGCTCCAGAAGTGATGCTCGGTGAACGGTACGACGAGAAGGCTGATATTTTTTCGTTTGGTGTCGTGCTCTCGGAGCTCGATACCCAGAAATTACCGTACGATCACGCCAAAGAGACTGGCACGGATCGCAAGGTCGCAGACTCGGCGATTTTGCAGATGGTCTCGCTTGGACGCCTCGAAGTCGCATTCACAGAGCACGCTTATCCAGATCTCGTGCAGCTTGGCCGAGACTGCGTACAACTCGATTCGAAATCGCGTCCGACCTCTGCCGCTGTATTGCATCGTGTCCACACGGCGCTGCGCAACTTTTAGGTCCCTCCAAGGGCTGGAATACTGATGCGTTCCGGCCACTTCAACATGGATATCTATAAATGTCATGTCGCCACCGAACACTTCGGAAAATTCGATTTCTAGTCGACATGCGGCCCGATTCGTTCTGACGACATTGATCTCTGCAAACGTTGAAGCTGTTCCGGTGTCGACGCACGCCATGGCAATCCCCGAATTCATGGAACAAAAAAAACGGCGGGAACCGAGCACGAGAACAAAAAAAACGAAATTCAGGAGGCGCGAACCTGGAACACAAAATCCAAACGGAAAGCGACCCGACCCGCATCATCGGGGCACGGACGAGCTCGCCCCGCCAACAACCATGGACGCCATGGTCTTGCTCTACATGGTGCTCGCTTTCGCAGTGGCAACCGCGACGACGGCGTCGCCACTACGCGCCGTTGACATGATAGAGGAGACGCCCGCTGCCGCCGCTGCCGCCTCCGACTCCTACGTCCTCTGCGACTCCCTCGACTTGACGCTGTACACAGCAACGATCTACAACGAATCCAACGACTGTGTGCTCAAGACCACGTACAGATGGTCCAGTACGGCGCTCCCCACGCCGACGCAGCGCCGTGAGCTCTGTAGCTGCACGTTGCTCTTCTCGAAAGTCCGAGCGATCGGAGTCCCGCAGTGCCTTCTGATCCGAGACGGTCGCGAAATAACGTACGCACAGCTCGTGGGGTACGCGTTTGGGCTCTGCACTCCCAGTGGTAACACGGTTGCAACGCCCACGCTCCGTCCAAGTACAGCAACGCCGAGCTCAAGTGCCAACGCGACGACGCCCAGTCCAAGTCGTGGGAACAAAGGCAAAGCGTCGCCGCCGACCGACACCAGTGCGTCTACTGGACTTGTTGGTCCTGTTGGTTGGTTTTGTGTGGACTAACCGAACCAATAATGTTTTTGTTTTTTTTGTTCTACAGCAGCACCGACAGAAAACACGTCTAAAAGCAACGTTGGTGTGGTCGCGATTGTCGGCGCGTTGGTCGTGGTTGTCGCAATCGCGGCCTTGTGGGCGGTCAAGTACTGGAAGACGCGACGCGCGAGTGCCAAGAACGAGTCTAACCACGACGAGGAGCACGTCGTCGGTGATACGCCGTCACGGTCGCCTATGAGCGGACTAAGAGGGGTCTATCAGGCCATGTCGTCAAGCATTCGATCGCCAGGATCTCCAACTATACCTGCGACGGTCATGAACACCAATCCCTCCACATTCCATGCGAGCGGATCGTCAGTAGCTGTGAGCAGCACCAACACTGCGCAGACAGCACGGCCCACCGAGACGGCCACGTGGAACGATCCCGTACTGCAGGCCGTGCGAGTTCCCTACGACATGGTGTTCTTTGGTCCGCTGCTCAGCCGTGGTGGCTACGGCGAAGTCTTCAAAGGCACGTACAACGGCGAGACCGTCGCAATCAAGCGGTTGCTGCCCGAACGACGCAAGGATCTTGCACAGATCGATGCATTCCTCAATGAAGCCAAGCTCATGTCGACGCTTGAGCACGAACGGATCATCCAGTTTATTGGTGTCGCATGGAACGCGCTCAGCGACGCGTGTGTGATTGTCGAGATTATGGAGAATGGTGATTTGCGATCGGCCATTACGCGATGGGACCGTGAAGAGATGCGCCCGCAGGGCTTCGACGCCGACAAAGTCAAGATTGCACTGCACATCGCCCACGCGCTGACGTATTTACACTCACTGCAGCCGGTCGTCGTGCATCGAGATCTCAAATCCAAGAACATTTTACTCAACGCCACGTACGATGCCAAGTTGACGGATTTTGGCGTCTCACGCGAACGGGCCGACTCGACAATGACCGGTGGTGTCGGTTCATCGCTGTGGATGGCTCCAGAAGTGATGCTCGGAGAACGGTACGATGAGAAGGCTGATATTTTTTCGTTTGGTGTCGTGTTGTCGGAGCTGGATACCCAACGACTTCCGTACGACCACGCGAAGGAGACAGGAACGGATCGCAAGGTCGCGGACTCGGCAATCCTGCAGATGGTCTCGCTTGGACGCCTCGAAGTCGCATTCACAGAGCATGCGCGAGCGGATCTCGTGCAGCTTGGTCGAGACTGCGTGCAACTCGATTCCAAAAGGCGTCCGTCTTCTGCTGTCGTTCTGCACCGTGTCCACACGGCGCTTCGTTCCCTTTAGGTGTCTTCCCTCGGCTCTGACACAAGCATGCGACCGTAGTACTACAGTAGTGTGGGTGGAGGAATCTCGAAACCCCGCGTCACCGACGTAGTACGCTATCTGCGATCAAGAGCTCGGGCCCGATGCGATGCAAACGTGCGTACTGATGACGATGGAGAACAAACCCCTTATCCAACACAGAACTAGGTTGCCCCTCTCAACATGCTGCTTAGGGCTAGATCCAGAAACCCCAGCTTGCTATAAGAGTTACCGAAAGGACATAACCTACAGCAACGTCTTCCATGCTAGGCAGACCGCAACTTAGATCTGTCGGTAGTTGCGGTAGATGTGGTGCATGCGGTGGAAGACTTCGTTCGCGGTCGGGCGATCCTTCGGGTCTAACGCGACGCAAGCACGACCAGTAGCCACCATGTCGGGGTCGGCGCCTTCGGTAAACGCGACAGTGAGCTTACCGCTGGAGACCATGTTGAGCATGGCCATCTCTGGGATTTGACGGTCCGTGCCGGGTTCCTTGGCATGGGAGTACGGCAGCTTCTGCGTATCCAGCTCCGACAACAGCACACCGAACGAGAAGATGTCGGCCTTCTCATCGTAGCGCTCGCCCAGCATGACCTCGGGCGCCATCCACAACGACGATCCGACGCCGGCCGTCATGGTCGCGTCTGCACGTTCTCGTGAGACCCCAAAATCCGTGAGCTTCGCGTCCAAGTCACGAGTGAGCAGTACGTTCTTGGACTTGAGATCGCGGTGCACGACGATTGGCTTGAGCCCATGGAGATACGAGAGGGCGTGAACAATGTGAAGCGCGATCTTGACTTTGTTGGCGTCAAAGCCCGTCGGTTCATTGTTGGCGTCTGCATGCGTCAGCAACGACCGCAAATCACCGCCGTCCATGAGCTCGGTGACGACACACAAATCGGTGAGCGAGTCCCACGCGACGCCAACGAACTGAACAACACGCTGGTGGCGTAGCGACGTGAGTAGCTTGGCTTCTTCGAGGAACGACTCAATCTCCTTCATATCCTTGCGTCGTTCCGGAAGCAAGCGCTTGATCGCGACGGCTTCGCCGTTGTAGGAACCACGAAGCACTTCACCAAAGGCGCCCTTGCTCAAGACGTCGCCCATCAGGATTTCTTCGAGGGGGATGCGTGCCTTCTCGATCGCGCGGTCGGTCCACAGACCATTAGCAGTGACGCCGGCCGCAACACTACTACCGACGGACGTGTTCGTGTTCGACAAGTAAGCCGGGGAGCGAGCGGCCGAGCGCGTCATCGCTCCAGACGAACGTGAGACTGTTCCCGACGAGTGCGTGCGTCCTGCAGAGGAGGCTGTCGTGCCAGTGAGGGGCGACGGCACGTAGTTTCCGTGAGTAGCAGCGGCGGCGGCGCTGCTGCTCTTTGTGGTCGTCGCAACGACGACGTACGATGGTTCACGAGGCGACTCGACCTTTCGTTTTCCCGCTCGGAACGCGAGGAACGCAACGAGCGCAATGACGACCACGACACCGGCGACAATCGCAATGATCATGGTCGAGTTCGAGCCGTCACTCGCATCAGTCTTGGTTGTGTTGATGGTGGACGCGTTGGTGCTGTTCTTGGAGGACGTAATCGAGCCGTTCACGGGCGACGACGTCCACGTGCCGTCGCTGGCACTCGAGTTACTGCCTGATGCGTTTGGTGCTGCCGTGACGTCGTTTCCTGATCCCCCGCTTGCCGGTGCCGGCGTCTGATCAGTCGACGTGCCGCTGTCAGTTGTGCCTGCACTCGGTGTCGACGGCGCCGTCGTCGCTGGAGGAGGAGCCGTAGTTGTGGGCGGTGGCGCTGTCGTCGAAGGAGGGGCCGTAGTCGTTGGCGCTGGCGGCGCAGCGCCACAGCCCGCAGCGATCGGATTGAGGATTTCCTTGTAGAGGTAAAAGTCCCACATGGGTCCACCGGTGTTGCATTCGTCGGGCTGCTTGGCGCGGACCGCCGCGATGATGCTCTTGCAGGTCTCGCTGGCGCACATGCGTTTGATTTGGTCGGCCGTCGGCGTCGCCGAGATTACGAAGAACGAGTAGCCACCGCTCTCGTCTCGGCACGTGAGCTCGGGGAAGCCCCCGGGACTCAACTCGAACGGACACTTGCCCATGCTGTGCCGCTCCTTCGGTAGTGTAGTGTAGGTTGGAACACGGCGCGAGCGGGGGTGAGGCGAGACGGGAGGAAAAGGCTTGTGACCAGCCTCTCCAGACTCTGGTGTGTGCGGTCTCGTGAGTCACGACTCACGAACGCCAGCCACAAAAAGACAGTGAGCGTCTTGGGTGTCATGTACCGGCTCTGCAGACAGCAGCTGGTGACTGCGGTGTAGCGACAGGCCGTTGTGAGAGCTGAATGATGGTCAGTGGTCGCACCAGATCGAGGTGGCTTTGGACCCACTTTTGAGATGCATCCAGTATGGAAAGAGAGTCAGACTGCTGTCAGTGGATCGAATGCACTGCAATAGGATACGGCTGCGCCAACGTGAAGTCGAAGTTTTCACACGACGGTGTACTGCTGGTAGTATTATTAATACCGTACGTATAGTGGCGGAGTCTTGGTGAGTGCGGTGGAGCGCCTCTGTCGTCCTGTGGCGGTCGTGTGGGTCCACCGAGATGATCACATTCGTACGAGACGTCCACAGTGAACCAATCCTGCTGGATTCTGCAGGTTCTCGTAGTACTTGACGGCCTTGAGATCCACTTGGCTGGTCGTCGGTAGCTTGATGTTGTTGGCTTCGAAAGCTTGACTAAATACGAGACCTTGACCGATAAGCCCGACAAGTTGCCGGGCATTTCATACGAGCAGCTGGGCGCGAGTGGATCATCATGTGTTTGAAGCGTTGACAGTTGCTGTTACTCCTCCATGACCGTCGAGTTCACGAAGATCGAAGAGAGAGACCATGCGACCGCAAGCCCAAGGTGGGCACTCCTCATGCGGAGACTGTCATCGCCCACTGATTGTTTACCTGTAGGAGCTCACTGTCAATACGCAGCAGACACCGCACGTGCAAGGTAACAAATGCATTGTCCGCTGATCCTGTATACATCACTGCAAATACTTTACGAAAGCACCCTATCGACATCTCTAGCTCAACTTAGATCTGTCGGTAGTTGCGGTAGATGTGGTGCATGCGGTGGAAGACTTCGTTCGCGGTCGGACGCTCTGTCGGATCCAACGCCACACACGCACGGCCTGTCGCGACCATGTCCGGGTCGGCGCCTTCACTGAACGTCACGGTGAGCTTACCGCTGGAGACCATGTTGAGCATGGCCATCTCTGGGATCTGGCGATCGGTGCCTGGCTCCTTGGCATGCGAGTACGGCAGCTTCTGCGTATCCAGCTCCGACAACAGCACACCGAACGAGAAGATGTCGGCCTTCTCGTCGTAGCGCTCACCCAGCATGACCTCGGGCGCCATCCACAGCGACGATCCGACGCCGGCCGTCATCGTCGCGTCGGCGCGTTCTCGTGAGACACCAAAGTCCGTGAGCTTCGCGTCCAAGTCTCGCGTCAGCAGTACGTTCTTGGACTTGAGGTCACGGTGCACGACGATCGGCTTGAGACCATGGAGGTACGAGAGGGCGTGGACGATATGGAGTGCGATCTTGACTTTGTTGGCGTCAAAGCCCGTGGGTTCATTGTTGGCGTCCGCGTGGGTGAGCAACGACCGCAAGTCGCCACCGTCCATCAGCTCGGTGACCACACACAGATCCGTGAGCGAATCCCACGCGACGCCAACGAACTGGACGACGCGCTGGTGACGCAGTGACGTCAGAAGCTTGGCTTCTTCGAGGAACGACTCGATCTCCTTCATATCCTTGCGTCGTTCTGGAAGTAGGCGCTTGATTGCGACGGCTTCGCCGTTGTAGGATCCTCGGAGCACTTCACCAAAAGCGCCCTTGCTCAGCACGTCACCCATCAGGATCTCTTCGAGAGGGATGCGTGTCTTCTCGATGGCGCGGTCGGTCCACAGACCGATGTTGGCCCCAGTAGCCGCAACACCACTGCCGACAGAGTTCAGCAAATATGCCGGGGAGCGTGCACCCGAGCGCGTGATGGCCCCAGAGGATCGGGTGACTGGTTCCGAGGAGCGTGTGCCAGTGAGGGGCGATGGGACGTAGTTTCCGTGAGGTGCAGGGCGAGAAGCAGCAGCAGTGCTGTTGCTCTTCGTGGTCGTTGCGACGACCACGTACGACGGTTCAGGAGGCGACTCGACCTTCCGCTTGCCCGCTCGGAACGCAAGGAACGCAACGAGCGCGATGACGACAACGACGCCGGCGACAATCGCGATGATCATGGTCGAGTTGGAGCCGTCACTAGCATCCGTCTTTGTGGTGTTGATGGTTGACGCGTTGGTGCTGTTCTTTGAAGAAGCGATAGGACTGCTGACGGGCGAGGACGTCCAGGTTCCGTTGCTCGCCCCGGGCGTGGCGCTCGCCGAGCCAGTGCCTGAGGAGTTGGGTGCTGCCGTGGCGTTGGCTGATCCCCCGCTTGTCGGTGCCGCAGTCGCTCCATTTGACGCATCACTGGTCTGGTCATTCGATGCGCCGCTATCGGTCGTCCCATCAGTCGACGTGCCGCTGTTGGTAGTTCCTTCATTCGACGTGTCGCTGTTTGTGGTTCCACCGGTACTCGGTGTCGACGGCGAGGTCGTTGCTGGGGGAGGAGCTGTCGTCGCTGGTGGTGATCGCGTCGTCGGTGGAGGTGCTGGTGGCGACGTCGGTGGTGGCGCCGGCGGAGTCGCAGGTGGCGCTGCGCCACAGCCAGCGGCGATCGGGTTCAGGATGTCTTTGTAGAGGTAAAAATCCCACATCGTCCCACCCGTGTTGCATTCGTCGGGCTGCTTCGCGCGCACCGCCGCAATGATGCTCTTGCAGGTCTCGCTGGCGCACATGCGTTTGATCTGGTCGGGTGTGGGCGTGGCTGTGATCACAGTGAACGAGTACCCGCCGCTCTCCTGTCGACACGTCAACTCGGTAAAGCCCCCGGGGCTCAATTCGAATGGACACTTGCCCATGTTGTTTTGCCGGCTCCCGGTTGAAGTGAAGCGACGCGACGCGAAGCGAAGCGCGAGGAGTTATGTAGGCGGTGTGATTGGACTCGAGAGAAAAGAGCTTGTGACCAGCAGCCGACCGGCCGGCGCTGTCTCCAGTTCAGTCGGCGTCAAACTTTGACTGACTGGCAGTCAGTGACTGACTCAATCAAACCGTGCGGGCCACAAAAAAGAGAGTGAGTAGTGTCTTTGCCAAAGACTTTGGGTACCATGCCTCGGCTATGTTTGACAGCTGGTGACGACGGTGTAGCACCAGGCCATTGTGATGATTGAATGATGGTCGTCAAGTCTCGGAACGGAGTTTACGACAAAAATTACGGACCCACTTTTGAGATGCATCCAGTAGTGGCCTCGTCTGCGGGAAGAGAGTCAGCGATTCGAAACGACTTTAGGATAAACATCAGCATCCAATCATGATTTGGATATCGGTTTTACACGACCGTGTACTGCTGGTACTGACGCAGGACTTGGTGCACGCGGTGAAGCGCTTCGGCGGCGCTCGGACGATCGTGCGGGTCCACCGAGACGCAGTCACGACCTAAAGCGACAATGTCTGGGTCGGACTCGTACGAAAAGTCCACCGTCAATCGCCCCTGCGCCACACTCTGCATGATGTCGAGGTGGTTCGTCTTGGCGTTCTTGAGATCGACTTGGCTCGCGTACGGCAGCTTGTTGCTATCGAGCTCCGAGAGCACGACCCCAAACGAGAACATGTCGGCTTTCTCGTCGTACCGCCCGCCCATCATGATCTCCGGCGCCATCCACAGCGACGTGCCGACGCCGCGGGTCATGGTCGCGTCGGCACGCTCGCGTGAGACCCCAAAGTCCGTGATCTTGGCGTCCATGTCTTGGGAAAGAAGAATGTTGCTGGACTTGAGATCGCGGTGGAGGACCATGGGCTGGAGCGAGTGCATGTACGTCAGCGCGTGCACAACGTGGAGCGCGATCTTGATCTTGGTGCGGTCGACTCCTTCGGGTCGGTTCTCGGCTTCGTACCGAGCAAGCACGGACCGGAGGTCGCCACCCGTCATCAACTCGGAAAGCACGCACAATTCCGATGCCGAAGCCCACGCGACACCGACGAATCGAACAATGTGCTCGTGCTCGAGCGAGGACATGAGCTTGGCTTCCTCGAGAAACTTGTTCAAGCTCCGCGTGTCCTGACGGTGCTCCGGCAACAGCGTCTTGATCGCGACGGCTTCGTCCTTGTAGGTACCCTTGTACACTTCGCCGAAGCCGCCGCTGTTGATCAGTGTTCCAAACGTAATCTTCTCGTACGGGACGCGAACGGCGATAATCTGCGTGTCCTGCAGGAGCGGCAGCTTCGATAGGTCCACGCTCATACTGCTACGACTGGACACGTACGATGCCGTCGACTGCGTAGGAGCCGACGGTTGAGGAGTAGACTTGGCCACAGAGGAAGTGTGATTGTTCGACTTGCGCGGAAGGTCGTTCTGTGCGTCGATCTTCACGTACACGGTCGGTGCGCTGGGCGTCGTGGTGTCGTCCTCGTGGCCGTAGACGAGGTGCTGGTCGCGCTGGACTTCCGGGTCACGCGTCTCTCGCTGACGGAAGAAACTGACGCATCCGGCCAGCAGCACGAACACACCAAACAGGCCAATCGCCCATAAGATCGTTGTGTCGTTGCTGCTCCCGCTCGAAGTCCAACTGGATGGCGGCGAGTACGAGTACTCGGTCGTCGGTGGTGGAGCGGTCGTCGGAATCGTCCAGTTGGCCGTCAGCATTGCTTCTCCGGTACCAACCGTAGCCGATGCATTCGTGGACGGCTTGGGCGTCGGCAAGTTCGCGCACTGCCGGATAATCGGGTTGAGGATGTCTTGGTAGAGATAGTACTCCTGGTCGGCCACACATTCGGTGGGCGAGATGCTACGCGCGAGATCCACGAGCGCCTTGCAAGCCTCGCTCTTGCAGATAAACGAAATGTCGTTCACTTCGGCGGGCTCGAGGTGGTCGAACGGGTAGCCCGTGTCGGAGTAGCAGTCCTGGTTGTTGCGGCCGTTGCCGAGTCGTGTCTTGAGTGCCGCGGCGCACGGGGAGCCTGCCGGCGCCGGTGCCGACGTGCCGAAGAACGAGTCGTGCACGGCTGTCGCGTTGAGGTTCATGGCTGGCGCCGTTGCCGACGGGCCGAAGAACGAGTCGTACACTTCTGTAGCGTTGATGTTCATGGCTGGACGAACGAGAAGTGCGCGACCTTGTGGTCGGGAATACAGCCGGTCGTTGCCGCTCCAAATTCGCCCCCCACAATCCACTGGTCGGATGGGATTCCCTTGAGTGCCTGCACAGCGAGCCAAAACAAGGTGAGACGAACCGTTACGGTAAGGACCATCATTCACTACGGCTGTCATGCAGCGCCGGGCCATCGAAGCACGACCCACACGATTGACACCCATCACGACAAAGACAAGCCACATCGGCTATGGAGATGTACCACCGTCTGAAACAGTCTATGGTATCGAACTAGTGTACAGTGTACACTAGTACACTGTATCAGGAGCACAAGCTGGATCGTGTGAAGCGCTACAAGCTGTCACACAACAAGCAGTACTATCCGGATACAGCTAGCCTGTAGCGCTGCACACGGTCCACCTCGTACTCCGGCAGATCTGGTAGCCGCTAGCGCTGCACACGGTCCACCTCGTACTCCGGCAGATCTGGT
>JAADXQ010000302.1:0-15870 GCA_023337915.1 Pythium angustatum | reverse complement strand
CGCATGGCGGTGCCGGACTCGGACGAAGCCGTGCGCCAGATCCACGCCAAGTTTTTCAAGAATTACGTGCGCTGGACCGCGTTTTTGCACACGAAACCGCACCTCGCGGACGCCCACGCGCCCATTGCCGTCGCGGAGAAGCAAGTCGCGCTCTTTTTGCTCATTTGGGGCGAGGCCGCGAACCTGCGCTTCATGCCCGAGTGTCTCTGCTTTGTCTACCACTCGATGGCCGCGAAGCTCGACGGCATTGAACGGCTCCCGAACGTATCGGAAGGCTCGTTTTTGCGGCGTGTGATCCGTCCGCTCTACCTCGTGATCGCCAAGATGTGCACCGTTGCGACCAACGGCACGCGCCCGCTCGACCACGCGCAGATCACCAACTACGACGACGTGAACGAGTTTTTCTGGACGCCACGGTGCCTTGATTTTGACGAGCTCAATGTCGCCGAAGCCGTGAGTATCCAGAACCTCAAGACGTTCAAGGAGCGGCGCAGTGTCTTCAACCCACTGCTCGGGTTTTTCCGCATCTACTTTTTCCTGCTCGTCATGTTCCACGTGCTGGTCGTGATTGGGTACGTCTCGTACCGATCGGATCCGTCGCTCATGACGGGGCTCCATTTCTACTCGAACTTTTTCTCGGCAACGATCACGGATCTGCGCAACCACGCGTTCTTCTCGGTGTTTATGACGGTCTCGGGGCTGCTGACGGTCAAGGTCATTCTCGAAGTGTGGATGGGTGGGACGTTGATTTTTGGCCGCACGGCGTACGCCATTGCGCTCTTTGCCCGTCTCTGCTGGCACTCAATTTTCCTCGCGCTCTTCGCAGCCGTCAATGCGTCGCCCTACGAAGTTGTGGTTGGTGACAGTGACTTGTTGTCGCTGGCGCCTGTCATCACGGGTGTGTACATCGTACCAGTGGTGATGGCGTCGATCATGAAGATGTGCTGCGGGAAGATCGTGTGGGGCAGCGTGCTTTTGAGCGGGTTTGACGGAACGCGTGAGCAGTTCATCGGCCGCAACATGGGGCAGAGCTGGGGGGCATTCTTCTCGTACGGCTTGTTCTGGTCGATTCTGTTTGTGCTCAAGTTTGCGTTCAACCTGCAGCTGATGATCAAACCGTTGATCGGCCCTAGCTACGAGATCTTTGACATCCGCTCATCCACGAAGAATGCGCTGATCGAGTCGGACCACAACATTGCGTTTTTGATTGCGATGTGGGCGCCCGTATTCCTCGTGTACATCTACGACTCCCAGATCTGGCTTGCGATCTTGCAAGCCATTGTCGGCGCGTTCATCGGCATCCGTCTCAAGATTGGCAACTCTTCGCGTACCACCGAGTTCGTGGATCGCCTTAAAATCGCACCGTCTCTTTTCGACAAGAAAGTTGTCTCAAAGGCAGCCCGTGGACATATCTCCGTTGAACCAGGTCAGTCCAGGACGCTTTCTGACTCGGCGTCAGCTCCGGATGCGAACAGTCGGTTGCGCTTTGCTGTCGTGTGGAACGAGATTGTCAGCAGCTTTCGTCTGTCGGATTTGCTGGATGACCGGGAAACTGCGATTCTCCAGTATCAGATTTCCGACTCGGGTGCTGTTGAGGACCCAGTGTTCTTGATTGCCGGGCAAGCTCAGACTGCTGTGGACATTGCGGCTCGTGCAAAGGCGCGTCGCCTCGATGACTCGCGTTTGCGGAAAGAGCTGGAGAAGGCCGGTGTCTTGGGGTGTGCCTTGAACTCGGTCGACATTTGCTTCCAGATCATTAGCCAGATTCTTGGCCCTGCGGACGCGGAAGTGGTCCAAGTTTTTGAGCAGATCATTAACTCAGGCAAGGTGAACTCTGCCATCAATCTCATCCACGTACCGCTTGTGCGCGAGAATGTAGTGGATCTTCTCGCCAGCATATTGGATCTGCCAGAGCCAACTATTGTTCCGAGCGCCAACGGAGGTACACAGTCTTTCTTCGGTTTGCAGCAAGACCAAGTTATCGTGATTGTTCAACGGGTTGATGCACTGCTGAAGAGCATTGAGCTGATGCTTGAGGAAGAGTGGATGGCCGAGAAGGTGCGCAAGTCGGTGTTCGCGAAGATGACGCCTGATCTGTCCTACCAGAAGCAGCAGTTGATCTCACTCTTCGCAGACCGCAACAGTCAGACAGATCAAGATGGACGCCGAACGTCGCCGAACTCGAACGAAAACATTATCTCGCTGTCGACGCGACTGTTTTTCCTCTTGACGTTGGACGCTGCCGATGCGCTTCCGCGTTGCCACGAAGCCCGTCGCCGAATGAGTTTCTTCTTGAACTCGCTGTCGATGGACATGCCTGCAATCAAATCCATCGCGTCGATGCACTCATTCTCGGTGGTCACGCCGTACTACAATGAGCCAGTGCTCTACTCGGTGGACGAACTCAATGGACGAGTGAACGCGAACCCGTTGTTCCGCAAGGTCGAGCAGAAGGGCCGCGACTTGAGCATTCTCAAGTACTTGATTACGTTTCATGCTGACGAATGGGGCAACTTCCTGGAACGGGTCGGTGCGACCTCTATCGACGAAGCGCTCGCAGAAACTCCGACCCAAGTCCGATTGTGGGCGTCCATGCGCGGCCAAACGCTCGCACGTACGGTGCAAGGCATGATGATGTACGAAGATGCTCTGAAGATGTTGCGATGGCTCGAGATTGGTTCGGACCAAAACGTTTCTCACCTCGACAAGATCAAGCAAATGGATCGCATCGCCGGCTTGAAGTTTTCCTACGTCACGAGTTGCCAGATCTACTCGCAGCAACTTGCATCCGGTGATTCAAGAGCGGCGGACATCGACCTTCTCATGCGCAAATACCCGAACTGGCGAGTGAGCTACGTGGATACTATTTATCCTCCAGCTGGGAGTGCTGTTGAGCCTCGTTACGATTGTGTCCTCGTCAAGTCGGATGGCGACGAAATTGTTGAAGTGTACCGCTACGAATTGCCTGGAAACCCCCTCGTCGGCGAAGGCAAGCCCGAAAATCAGAACATTGCGATGCCGTTTACGCGTGGAGAGTACGTGCAGACGATCGATATGAACCAAGAACATTATTTCGAGGAAGCGCTCAAAATCCCGAACTTCCTGGCGACTGCTACGGAGAAGGGAGCAAACGTTACGATCATCGGCATGAAGGAGCATATCTTCACCGGCCGCGCATCGTCGCTCGCGCATTTCATGACTCTCCAGGAGCTAGTGTTCGTCAGTTTGACCCAGCGTGTGCTTGCTCGCCCTCTTCGGTCCCGCATGCACTATGGCCACCCAGACGTCTTCGAAAAGTCGTTTGTCATGCACAGCGGTGGTGTATCGAAAGCGAGCAAGGGTATTAACCTGTCTGAAGATGTCTTCAGTGGCTACAATGCAGCTCTTCGTGGCGAGCACGTGACGCACGTTGAGTTCATGCAGTGCGGCAAGGGACGTGATGTTACCTTGAGCCAAATCAATGCTTTTGAGGCCAAGCTGTCCAACGGTTCGGCGGAAAGCTCTCTCTCGCGTGACGCGCATCGAATGGCAGCAGGTATGGACTTTTTCCGCCTCAACTCGATGTTCTACGGTCACATGGGATTCTACATTTGCAACGCGCTGGTTGTGCTGTGTGTCTTCGTCTACACCTACTCCAAGATTTACATCGTGCTCCACGAGGGTGTCCAGAATTCAGCTATCGTGAAGACCGACTCACTCGATGATCTAGCCGACGTGCTCAACACCCAGTTCATTTTCCAGTTTGGTATGCTCATGACGATCCCGCTGATTGCTACGCTCTTCGTTGAATACGGCTGGCGGCAAGCGATTGTCAACTTCGTAGAGTTGATTATCACGCTCGGACCGTTCTTCTACATCTTCGAGACAGGCACAAAGGCGCACTTCTTCGACATTGCTATCATGCGTGGTGGATCCAAGTACCGTGGAACGGGTCGTGGGTTTGCGATTATTCGAGAGACGCTCGTCAACTTCTTTAAGGAGTACGCCGCTTCTCATTACCGCAAGGCTGTTGAGCTCCTAGGCCTCATGATCGTCTTCGGACTGTACGGCAATTTCTCCATCGGCACGGATGCCCGAGAGGATTACTGTCGCGACATGGGCATTGATTGTACCAAGGATGACGTCGTGCTACCGGAGAACATCACCCTACTCGAAGCGTATGGTTCGAAAGGTCAGGATTACGGCATCGCCTCTTTTGCTGTGTGGCTGCTCGGCGCAACCTGGCTACTGGCTCCGTTCTTCTTCAATACCGATGGCATGGATTTCGCGAAGACGCGCGTCGATATCGGAAACTGGCTGCACTGGATGATGGCCATCCCCGGCGCTAACCTCGAGTCGCTTCCAAGTGCCCAGCGCAGTGCCCCATCCGACACGTGGACAGATTTCTTCAAGTATGAGATGGAGCTCGTGCGCGGTATGCGATGGACTGGCCGCATTGGATATGCGATCCGCGAGCTGCGCCATCCGCTCACGATGTACTACATCTTCATGGTCAGCTTTGATCTGGAAGATCTTGCGCTGCTGGGTGGATGCGTCGGTGGCATTGCGATTCTTTTGTGGATCGGCGGTCTGGTGCTAGGTGCGATGACCAAGAACAAGGCTCACATCGCCCGAGCAATCTTGTACCTCGTGCTCATCGTTGGGGGAACTGTCGTTGCTCCCATCATCGTTGGATCCACCCAAGACTGGAGCTTCAAGAAGTCGGCATCGCTTGTGGTTGCGATCTTCTTGGGGCTCTACTCGGTGCTTCAGTACCTCACTTTGCTGCATGGTGCGATGGGCGTTCCCGTAGCCAAGCTCGGATTGATCATGGAGCTCGCATTCTTCTTCGACATGACTGTCGGCATCTTCTTGATTGTCCCACTTCTCGTGCTGTCGGCGTTCCCTTTCATGCGCACGATCCAGACGCGCATGATGTACAATGTCAGTTTCTCGCGCGCACTGAGCACAGGCAGCGAGTATGCCGCTTCCCTCAGCGTTGTCGTTGGCCTCCTTGGTGGTTGGTCGTACGGTTGGCTGTACTGTTTGACGTTCTCATTGGGCTACGTCAACGCGGCCTCGGACAACTTCATCAACGAGTCGTTCATTTACTTCGTAAACGAATCGCTTGGATCAGAGTTCGAGAAGGAAATGCTCAAGGTGTTTGCCGCACTGGCTGGCGCTGTCGGTGCTATCCTCGGAACGGGTATCGCTCACGTTGCGGGTCGAAGAATCGCGGTCATGGTTTCGTGCGTTGTCGTCTTCGGAGGTGTTGGCCTCGTCTTCGTCACGTCGAGTTCGCTTATCTTGATCGGCTGCTGTCTTGTCGTTGCGGGCATCTCAATGCTTTCGGTCGCCTGCGTGCTGTACAACTTTGAAATCTGCATGAAGGGCTGGAAGGGCAAGGGCGTCTTGCTGTTCCTTTTTGGCGTGACTCTGGGCTACTTCATCGAGGCGATCGTGGTGAACGGGATCAACGCGACTGCTATGTCGAAGGGCTGGTCCAACAAGCCGCTGAACGTGTGGCGTTACCAGTTCGTTTTTGGCGCCATTCCTCTCGTTGTGTTGTTGCCGATCATGTGCATTCTACCGGAGTCTCCAATCTGGTTGATGCGCAACCGTGATCACAAGTCGGCAGAGGCGACGCTCATTCGACTCCGTCAGAAGCACGACGTTGTGGATGAAATGGATGACATGAAGGCTGCGTTCGTGAACAAGGGCTCCAAGATCAACATTTCGTTCCGTGTCGTGCTAGTGCTCTTCCTGCAAGCGACGTACGCGTTGCTCACGTCCGGCACGTTGATGCGCCGGGTGGTGGTGCAGCCTGCCCCCCAGTTCCCCGGTGCGCAGACCTCTCGCTGGATGATCTTCTTTGGCGGCATGAACTTTTTGGGCGTATTGTTGAGCTTGCTCACAGTCGACAACATCCGCCGCAAGACGATCTTCAAGGATATTTTGCCGTTCTCAGCCGCCGTGTCGCTAGCGTGCGGTGTGCTCGACAGCGCGAAGCTCGACAGCGCCATCATCGACGTACTGCTCTTCGTCTTGTTCACGAGCTCGGCGCTGTGTTTGACGTGTGCGACGTGGCTTACCGCCGTCGAAGTCTTCCCGCCGTACCAAGTTAGCCGCTGGGTTGGGCTCTCGTTTGCCTTTTACTTCCTCGTCCAGGCTGGCATCTTTGTCACGCTGCCGTCGTTCGCCATCAGCCACTACATTTTCACGGGTCTTTGTGTCGTACTCACAATTGCCATGTTTGCGATTTGCGCGAGCACCAAGGCAGGTGCGATCCAGCTCAAGAGCGAGAAGAAGATGCGGCAGCAGGCCTCGTCGTCCGCGAGTGGCGAGGACGAAGAAGTCTCGGCGTTCGTGGCGCGCGCGTCGCGTTCGCAGTCGTTCTTGCGCTCGCGCGTGCGCCGCTCGTCGTCGCACCAGGTCGCGCGCACGCCACAAGAAGACACGTACGAAAAGTTTGACACGCCGTCGTCGCAAGAGAAGGACTCGACGCGGCGCACGAACCAACGCTCGGCGCGTCGCACCGCGAACCGATCTGTCTACAAGGCGGATACGTAGAACAAGCGAAGCTCCTAGCCGAGGAGCTGCGGGTACGATCGCCATACGTACGAAACAAAGAAACATGACTATGAATGAATGAATCAATAAATGAACAAACGAATCACCACTGCTGCTTGCTATCCAGGTACGTCTCGAGACAATGCAACGCGATCGAGCGACTTATGCCATGAGGATCCCGCCGAGGCCGAAGTTAATGGTCGCGAGCAGCATGGTCGTCATCTTCTCGAGCGTCGTGTACGGCGGCAGCTCGACCGAAAAGAAGCACGTGTGTGCGACGGGGAGACTGAGCGTGCTGTCGCGACCGCCCTTCTTGGTGAGCTTGAACGGCTGCGGCCACTTGCCACGCGGGAGGCGGCTGCGGCCCCACGCAAAGCGCACAAAGTCGGACCGCTGCTCGTCCGAGAACGACGCCATGGCCTCCCAAAAGATCTTGACCGTGTCGTCGTTCTCGTTGTAGCCGTCGTACCGGGTGTGCTGCTTCCACAGTGCAATGTCGATCTTGGGCGAGCCGCACGTGAGGATCTCCATCTCCTGGGACGTAAGCAGCGTCAACACGCGCAGCGGAAACACCGTCGCGAGTCCGCGTGCCATGGCGGCTGTCTGCTTGGCGCTTTCTTGCAGTCGGTACGCCTCGGCGAGGCGGCAGTACTCGAGCCGGTTCGTGTACTCGACTTTCTTGGTCTTGCCGCCGTCAACGAGCTCAACCTCTTGGCCATTGCAGTCGAACGCCGTGAACCGCAAGTCGAGTCCGTCAAACGCTGCGTCGAACTCGTCCTCGGTGAAGATACCGTCGCGCTCGCAGTTTTGGATACCATCGAGCATTTGCACCAACATGGCGTCCGTGCCTTCGAGGTCGAGCCGATCGAGCGGCTCGCCAATGAGCTGCTTCCACACAAGCGGCGGGAACGCAAACGGGAAGTCGCCGTGCGTCCGCAGGGAGATGCCGAGCAACTTGCCGACAAACTCGTACATTTGGATCGCCACAGGAGACGTACACTTGGGATTCGGCAAGTACATGGCGCGGTTCGTGCCCGTGTCGTGCTGACCATTGGGACAGAGCACAAACAGATGAAAGTGGGCCGAGAACAGGTCGTCGACCATCGAGTTCACGCCCTCGCGGTACACGCCGCCCCAGTCCACGCCTTCTTCGCCGCGGAACTTGACGCTGAAGAGCCGTCCTTTGTTGTCAATCTTGCGACGGAACGACGACGGGTCCACTTGGTGCAGCTGGCGGAATGCCTGCGCAAAGAAGCACTCCGACACGGACGGTTCGACTTCCCGATCGTCTCTCGATTCCAGCGCTTGCAAACGATCCAGTGTGATCCGTGCCGTGCTCGTGCTACTGTTGGTGTCGCCTGGCGTGCTCGTGGCGTCAATCGCGGCCTCGACAAGCGCGTTCTTGATGTCGAAGAAAATGCAATGGCCGAGATGCCGGAGTGTGTGGGCCATGGTCCACGGTGACGACGTGTCACGCAGATCGAGGAACGGTAACGTTTGCTTCAGACACTGGTTAAAGTGCTTGAAGAGCGAGAACCGAAGCTGGAGCTGCGTCAGTGACGTGTCCAGGAGCTGTGTACAGCGCAGCGCATCGCGCGTGCGGTGAATGCGAATGTCGGATGGCTTGAGATCGACAGCGGCCACTGCGCTGCTGCTCGTGTTGCCGCCGCTGGTGCTGTTCTCAATGTTGTTGTTGACCCAATCCACGAGCTGGCTGTCCATCTGCGTCGTCCAGTGCGCCGTTGGCGATCCTGGGTCTCGTTGCTTGCGAAGCGCACACAGCAAATCGTCCAGTTTGTCGACACTCGCACGCGCGAGCTGCTGGTCGGGTGTCAAGCCCAGCGCCGAAATGCACACGCTCACGCCAAAGCGCGCGTCTGGGTTCTCACCGCCGTCGAACGCGTACGAAATTTGGCTTCCGCCGGATAAATCCACGGCCCCGGACGGCCACAGCTCGGTCCCACTAAATGACCACGATGAACTGCGATGCGTTTCAACGACCGAGACTTGGCTATCGTGTAGGACACGAAGTTGCAGCTCGGTCCCAGCGGCCGTGTCACACCGCGAGTCAAACGTCGCCAACAGCGACTGCGCTCCAGGGAACTGGAGCGTTCCGTGCAGCTTTCTGGATGGTGTATACGGGTGCTCACTTTCAAGAACCACCACGGAGCCGTACACATCGAGCCATATCGCCATGAGCACGTGAGGCGGCAAGCTATCGGATGTACCGAGCAAGAAGCCTGCAATGGCGCGAAGATCACTCAGTAGATCAGGCACTTCCTTCAGCTCCAGGGGGGTCGGCAGAACGAGTGCTTCATTCGAACCGCTGGGTGTCTCCCCTGCGAGGCCACTGCGTGCTTTCTTGAAGAAATCGGACGCGCGACGGGTCACGATGGACAACTCGATCAGTTGCAGCAGTTGTGCCGACAAAAAGAGCTTCCCCGTGGCTTTCTCCACCTTGGCTTGCGCGATGGCCAGCCGACTGATTCCTTCCAGTGGCTCCAAGTCAGGAGCATCGGCGAGCGGGAATCGCTCGGGTTCGTGAAGAAGCTGAATGAGCAGTCGGACCACGCGGTTCTTGAACGGTGCTCCAGGCGAGCGCACGTATCGTACGAGCGCGCCGTAGATCTTTCGGTTATGCACCGCTCCGTGCGCGACAAGATCCGTTGCTTCATTCAGCAAAAACTCCAAGACCCAGCATGCCCATTCCAGTGACGCATTCGTCTGGACCTCGCTCTCGTTGGCCCACGAGATGCTTTGAATCGGCTTGACCTGGAAGCGGAACCCGTACCCATGGTTCTTGGCAACATCCTCCTCTGACGCGCAAAACTTGAACCAGAACTGGTGCGAATGAATCATGAGATCGGAAATGGTCGTGGAGCTGCGCCCGGGTGCCGGCGAGGTTGATGACGCGTCGATCACGGCAATCATCTTCTCACAAGCAGCGTCCGCGTAAAACGTCAACTTTGCTTTTGCGCCAATCTTGCACCGCTTGTCAAACTTGATGCGAAGGCAACGATGCGATTTGTCCAGCACGACCGCACGGGTGTACTCACAGCGACCATAGTAAGGATGCAGCGATTGGAATTCCAGTTCGCCCGACTGTTGCGTGCTTGCGCCCTCCCCTGCGACGCGTGTAGACTCTACGAAGTGGCTCACACATTCTTTGACAAAGACACTGGAGAGCAATCCATCATGGTCATCGATGGTACCGCCCAGGTACGCACTAGCAACTTCCTTTGCCTCTGCGTACGAAGGTTGACGGGCGCGCAAGGCACGGGGATTACTCGAGCGCAAGAGCTCCGCAAAGTCTTCCTGATCTTTGTCCTCGTCGACCGAAGTCACGCCTTGTGAAGATTCATGGTTCAGAGCGGAGTCTTGCATAGACAGTGCGATTGCACGATACAAATCGTCGTCGTCTTCCATGCCAACGACCACACCTGCTGCTTGCTCAGACGTTGATTTAAGCGCGGAGTCAAGTTCGCGTTCTGTGGCCCCCTTACTCGCTGTCTCCGGCTGACGCTCGGAGGTACATGCACTGTCGCCCGAAGGGCTCGCATCTATACTGGACCGACACTCAGTCATCTCCACCGTGTTCTGACGAACCTTTCCACTTCCAGCCTCTTCCCGCAGTATTTTCAAAGCGATTACTTGCAAGTCGTGAAGGATAGAAACTGATTCATCGTGGGCTTTCTTTGCCTTGGAGGACGACGAAGCACCAGGGAATGATGGCTGTTTCTTGAGGGGGTCAATGGGAGACTGTTTCCGCGAAAACACCATCTCGGACGCAGCAACGAGCTTGAGCAAATTCACAAATTGCCGAGGTCCTCCCACAGCGGTGAGAACCGAGTCCGACAGCGTGCAAGGCGAAACACCCTGTGAGCCTGTCCGTGCTACTTCCCAAGCGCGCATGAGTGCGGCCACGCCTCGTCGTGCGTAGTGTGTTGACAACGCTTTCTCTGTGCGAAGCGCTACGCGATGGATACTTGGCACACCTTCGAGCGGCTCATCATAGATTCGCGTGATACGACGCACATCCTTTGGCAAGTACCACTCGTCCTCGTATGCTCCGGTCTCAGTGTTGAGGAACGTGATCAACACACCATCCTTTGCGCTGTAAGCTCGGAACACGCCCGTTCGACCCGTTGCAGACAGTCGTTGCACAGGACCAATCTCGTCGCTCACAGTCAGCAAGACGTACGGAGACAAGTACTCAGGGTCAAGAGCAGCAAATCCACCCGCAGCATCCGACTCCGCCGTATTCTTCTTCTTGTTTGAAGAGGTCGGTTTGTCTGGAAGGCGAGCTAGGATCGGCGCCAATGTCACCGCCATGATGTTAGTGGTATCCACTGCTGCTTCACTTGTCGAACTTGTCGCTTGCGTCGAAGACAACGGATCAATCGACATTTCATGACTGGAACTAGCGACGAGTGAATCAGCCTGGTCGATACCTTCCAGAGCAGCGGTGTCGATTAGTGACAACGAGCTCTCCACACGAATGTCGTCCGTCAACAAGAGCAGACACTCTCCCTTATCTGCGTATCGACTGCCATGCTCCATCAACCACTCCATCGCTCGATTCGGATCTGCATTCGAGAGCTCGAGCGCACACAGCGCCAGTTGGTAGGGCATGTTTGAGATGCTTTGAAGCTCTTGAGCTTTGGCTTCAATGGTCATCTCACCGCTGCTACCGATTCCTTCCGCCCCCTGAGCAGAAGCGTTCAACGCCAAGCGTCTGGAAGCCATCGTCGCTTCTGCTAATCGCCGAGCTTCTTGGCGTTCTTGATACTCGATCGCTCCAGACCCCATCAACCACTCTACTGCTAGGTTTGGATCATTGCGGGAGTGCTCCAACGCAGCCATACAAATATCAAATTCAAAGCCCATTGCAGCAAGCGTCGAGGCGAAGCCACGGCGAACTCGGTACTCCTCTGTCTCTTCTTCAACAGGATCATCACTCGACTCAACAGCACCATCCTTTTCACTTGCTGGGCTATCGACTTGAATTGGCTTGGGTTCCGGCAAGCCGTGGAACATTGGGTCTCCGAATGGAGTCGATGCCTCTATCAAGCGGCACAGAATCATGCGTCCTCGCTCTTGGAGGAATGGAACACTCACAAACGTACTGAGGGACACGGGACTTAACGCAGCTTCAAGCAGGCTCTTCGGCATCACACTATCCCCGACGAAAAGTGCCGGTGTGTGGGTGGCGTACCGAAGAATTGATTCAAACGCCAAGAGAGCACGAGATCGGATCTGCATTTGCCACAGTTCATCAAACGAAGAGATCACCTCCGAGTCATCTAACGACGCGAGCTTGAGAATGACAGGCATCATATCAACTGACAGCGAAGCTGCGCTTCCCGAGAGCTGCACCTCTTCGACGGGCGACACCGTTGCCAAGTTCACTTCTTGAACGTTGTGGCTTGGGTCCGATTCTTCGGATCCATCAAATACAACGCGAGCCGTAGATGAGCGACCATTGAGCTCGATCAACGTCGCGAGCGTTGGTCGACCACTCGAGGCCGTCTCATTGGAGAAATTAAAGCCGTAGTCAACCATCGTCTTTCCATCACTTCGGGCTTCCTTCGCGGTTACTTCAACCTTGCCACCGATTCGAATACAATCGGTGTGAGAACCAAGTACACACAAAGCGCCGACCGCTCGAATGATGGCAGCTCGAACGCGAATATCGGACGCTACGGGCTGGTCCTCGCTGGTCGGAGTAGCACCATGTGACCGATGCCGCGCAAGGATCGGAGCTACGTTTCGCACCGCCGCTGAAAGCAAGTCCGCTACGACGGCTCCCCATCGAGAGTCGGTCATCAAAAGTCGAAGAAGAGCAACACTTTCCGATGCAGCTGCCAGGTACACTTGGCCCGATCGAAAGCCAACCGGGTTCGACAACGACTCGGTAATGGGTGGGACGGACGAGAATGAGTCGCTTTGACCACCTGATGCCGTGGCAGCTGCCACACTCGCAGCCGACACACTAAGGCCAAGAGTTGAGATCGGTGCTGCCGTGCTGCAGACAGACTCGGCGACTTGATCGAGTAAGAGGTCGACAAGCACCGACTCTGACCCCCAAATCTCGGCTACATCTTTCGGCCCAACGGCACCACTTGCGCAAATTCTTCGAAGAATCAACTTGACAATGCGCTGCGACCTTGGGGAACCGAGGCGAAGTAGTTGAAGAAGCTCTCGCAACACACGGGGTCGAGCTAAATGGTTCAGTGCAACTTGACTCGTACTTTGTGAGAGCACGAACGTAAGTACGCCGAACACATGCATTTCGACTTCAAGTGGCTCGAGCACGACGCCGTCACCTCGAGACGTTGAGAACCCCGAGCTCATGCCCCTGTTCCCAGTGGCAGATGAGCGACCTACATCACGCTTCCTAGACCCGACGACAACGCTTTGCTGGGGACGGAACGGTATCTCACGGTCTTTTACAGGAGTCGACGTTGATCGCACCATCCGTTGGGCGCGCGTCAATCCTTCCGCAGTCTGAATCATCACTGTTGCGTAGCCGAGTTCCTTTTCAATCACTTCGAAAATCTTCCGATGCACTTCGCTTGAAAACCAGAGCATCTGGATCACCGGCTCCTCCAGTTTTCTATTGGTGGCTGCTGTTTTCGCCACATCACTCGCGAGTTCTGCCGTCTTTTCGACGTCATCTCCTTCGAAGTTGGCCTTCGCACGAGACCCAGCGGCCATAGGTGACGACATGTTGGATCCGGGTCCATCGGAGCCAATCCGGAGCTTGCGACGCGACTTGGCGGCAGCAGCAACAGTCGTTGCTTCGCTGTCAGCCCTTTCTTGAGTGCCACATATCGAAACATGCGCTAGAAAACGGAACACGATCCAGGCGCATCGCTTCACGTGCTTTTTGTGGAGCAGCAAATCGTCCGTGCTAACACTGAGTATTTTTCTCAGCGCGCTTTGGTCTGTGGTTGACCTTTGCAGAGCATTTCGAGCGCTCAACGAAGAAAACGCGTCGTCGTCGTCCCCAAAGTCCGCGTCTTCATCAATCCAACCGTGCATGAAAGCGTCTTCTTCTCGCTGGTTGATGCTTCGTGCGTTTTGCACCAGCTCCTCACTCACCTTTTTGAAGCGAGTTCGAGCGAGACGCTGGAAGGAGCGAATACTGGACACGACGGCGTGCCATCTCTTAGAGTCGAGTGCGTCAACGTTCGTTCCCGACCAGACTGGCACGTTAGAGTGCACCCAGTGGCATGCAATCAGGCTTGCATTGCATCCCGCAGTCTCCATAATACGCTGTGTGGGCTTGGTACCCGTGATTTCGACGCGATTGTTTCCACACACGCCTTCGCCTTCATCAAGATGCCACAGTCCAAGGAGGTTCGTAGCATTCCGTGCATCCGCTCCAGTAATTGGTGGACCAGGATCCATTCGCTCAATATCACCGGGGATTGAGCGCTGGAAGTCGCGATGGATTTGATGCGGAGTCCGCGCGACTCTCCACAACCGAATCTCAGCGATCGACCCTTTGAAGACACGCTGAGGCCCAGCGCCAACTACCGTTGCGTCCCCGGTATCGGCCATCCAACATCCAATGCGAGACTCACGGAACACGATGGCCCGATTCACACGCGCATACTTCTTGGTCTCCACGTGGTTGCCATTCACGAAGAAGTCCACCGACAACGCTGCCGCCCGATACACGATGGTTACATGAGTCCACGTGTGGGTCTCTAGCTGAACCGCTTTGAAAAGTTGCTCCCGCGGATGGTTGCCATTGATTGCCACGTGCATGAATCGATCGACGAGCTCAAAGTAGACGCTTCCCGTCTGAAACCCGCTGTCCGCTCGCAGCACCCTGTAGCCACCAAGCTCAATGGGGAAGATCCACATTTCGAGGGTAAAATTTGCCACTTCTCCGAGCGCCGGAACTTCCGCATAGCTTATTTGGTCGTGTTTGGCGGCCGACTGTGATGCTGTACCTTGAGTCGACGCCGCTCCAGAATGACTCAGCCCAAACTGGAGGACTTTCCGTCCAAGCGATTGTTCTTGACACCATGATAGCTTTGACTGAAGATTGTTCAACAACTCGGAGTATCGAAGGGACAAAGAAGATAATGTGTGCCGACTAGCTGACGACCCAACACTGGCTGGCGCAGCTGATGCCTCTTCAGATACGAGCACGTTGTCTTGCCACCACTTTGTCGAGCATGCATACCGCGGCGCCCGCAGAACGAGTGACATGATGTCGCGCTTCGTGATCAAACCACTAGAAAGTGCGCTTCGCTGTACAAACTCGTCCGAAAGTGGGTGCCAGTTAAGATCGCCACCAACGCGAGGGCACTGAGGAGTGATAACATCTTCCTGCAGCACATTGAGCTCGTCCATTTCTTGTTGCATACGCTGCAGAGTGGCGCCCATCGAAAACTCGTTCTGAAGTGTAGTCATGAAGCCCGACTTCAGAATGAACGAATGATCCCGTGGCTCAAAGTCAAGGCACCATGCGCAGATGATTGCTTGCTTCAACGAGGTGTCGATCGCATCGGTTGCGTCACTTCCACTGGGCGAAACGAGACCAGCGAGTACCGTGTAGAGATTCCAGAACGAACGTTGCACCCGTTGAGCGCTGCGCCGACTGCACCCTTCAAGACCTTTCAAGTAGTGATGCCGCACAGTTGCACGAAATGTCTCAGCAATTACCTGTCCATCGTTCAGATCACGTGCCTCTTTCTCGTCTTCGGAGAAACCTCGAAAGGCTGGCCGCAAGAAAATGACGACGTTGTGCCGTGTCGAGTCCATTGACAAGGAAGTCAACAAGGTCTTCATAGCGTCCAGCCCGAACACGCGACACTCAGAGCGTCGCTGACGTCGATCAAGGAGAGTGCGCAAAATCTCTGGCGGCGCACCTATGCCATTGCGAATGTACAGATCACATGCTCGAAGCATTGCGGCAAAGTTGTCACGGTATTTCGCGCTCTTGCTGTCAATGGTCTCATCGTCGTCGTCCTCTACAACCGAGTTCAGGCGCGGAACCCCCTCAGGAGCTGGCCGAGAAGCGATGTGGATTGACGCTCGCCGTGCTCGCCAGCGATGCTGCGCTCGCAGAACATCAACGATTCCTGACCATTTCGAGCTATCACTTTCACGTAAGCTCCTCCAGCGTTCAAGCATGGGCTCCAACGAAGGAGGTGTCTTCTGCGAACTCCACTTGTCCGCCAAATTACTCAATGCTTGTTGAGACTCGACTTTCATGCGTTCACGTTCTTCAGATGGAGGGTTCAAGATGCACAAAAACGTGGCTCTTTCGTGAATCTGTGAAACGAACTCATCAAACGACTG